>VZZY01012670.1:376518-432298 GCA_013400335.1 Eurystomus gularis
TGGCTTTCTTTTTTTTTCCTGCCTACACCTGAAAGTTGGAACTAGCTATGAAAAATTCATGCTGCAGTATGCTTCAAACATATCCATGAATGATCCTCAACATCTGCTGACTTGAACAAATCTTGATGGCTAATATGAAAAATTATGTTAGTGAAATGTTCTCTTCCAGAGAGGAAAATATTTGCTCAGAATCTTCTGAAAACTTATCTTCTTAACAGTCCTGACAGAAGGATGTAGAAAGTAATATTCTACCAAATACACCAACAGATAATATGCCATTTTCCCCCCTCTCCCACCCCATATTCTTTCCTAACAACATGAAGAATATTTCATTTTTACAGACACTGAAAGTGACCTAAACATCTTGTGCTATCACAAGAACTCTTCTTCATAACAGAAAAACAAACCAAAAAACTTTCAGTGCAAAATCAGTGCCCTGCGAGTCTGAAATGGGACTCTTCCCTCCTGTAGAATTTATATTTTGATACATGTATATTGAAGAGCAAAATAGGGGCCAACCACAGACAAATGGGGTCTGTTCAGTCTCATGTTAATGTCTGCCCTAATGCAATAAAGTTCTTCTTGTTGCAAGTGGAATAACAACACAACACCCTTGTTTTTTAAATTAATTGCAAGGCAACCAACCCAGGAGTTTAATTTTCAGTCCCCAACTCTTTTCTTCTTTTTTTTTTTTTAAGCATTGCCAGTGCTCCAGGGAAAAATTTATCTTTGTTAAATGATAATTGGCTTTATTATCTTTGACTCTTCAGAAATGCTGGCTGGCAAGGTTTTTAAAATTTTCATCAATCTTGTTTGCTGTTTTTACAAAGCCTGCATCAGAAAAAGACGTCAGTCTGCAGAACACTCTGTATCTCCTGGTGTTACAAATAGGTCTTCAGACTACCTAATTTACTAATAAATCTATTGAAGCGACATGCATCTCAATATTTCACAGCTTAACAAGAAGGTCCAGAAGCAAGGTCCTGAATTGCAGTTCCAGATGATTAGCGCTGCAAAACCAATTGAAGCAGGAGTATCTAAGCTGTCAGAACAGCTTACACGTACCCACCTTTTGCAAACTTGCCATTTAAATCATTTACTGGGGGATGCTGTCTCAAATATCTCATAAAATATTTTGACTAAAGTTTGAAACAGCAGTGCAAACTGTTAAAAGTTTCTAAGATAGCAGCAACAGGGCTCACATCGACAGCATCGTAGTTGATAATAGAAAAAATCCCAGCAGGGCTTTTCAAACTTCTTTCTAAAGCAGCACCAAAGATTTGCCACGTCATCACGTACTAAAGTAACACGGACGTGGATTGTGGTGAATACCTCAGCCAGCTCCTTACAGTAATAAAAATCTCCCTATGAATCTTCCACCACACCACCAAAAAACCCACTTCTTAAACTCTTCATATACTAGAAATCCTGATGGTTTCATTAAGAAGCTCTTGACATCCCTGCTCCTCCCTTCTCTCTAAAAACACCTACATGCATAAGTGGCACAGTCTACAGCGAAGTAACATCTATCATTCTTTTTTTTGCCTTTTTTTTCAAGTTCTGTACCGCAACCGTAAGAGGTTTGGTGCAGAGAAACTTACCTAATACACAGAATACAGCCTCCAAGGAAAGAAGAGTTTTAGGATGGCCTTACTTTGACAAACACTTGTGGTGCTGAGGGACATGGTTCAGGAGCGGACTTGGTAGAGTAGGATTATGGTTGGACTAGATGATCTTTAAAGGTCTTTTCCAACCTAAAATGATTCTATGATCTTTAAGTGTCCTGCCAACACTGGTAAGATCAGAAGCCTGTCACTTTATCCTCCTGACAAGCCAGAGTCTTTAGGAAAAGATCTGACCATCCATGCTGCAGTGTGTGGCTGTTCGTGGGAGAACGGGCATGAAAGAAGAAGCCTAAAGAATTAAGGATCCATTTAAGATGTTATCATCAACTTTATTGTTTAATAGATGGAAACAGGAAAGAACATTAAGGATTTCCCGATTATTTTCATTGAAGAGTAGTATTTACATGTAAGAAGCTTGCAACAGCTCACTGATAGATGAATTCTCACACCTCTCTGGTCAAGTTAGGAAGTTCCAGCAATGGAGTTAATACTGAAATCCTCCAAAATAGTAATAGTGTATTTTCAACAGGGAGGGATGTATTTCAGTCAAAAAGCAAACTGAGTTTTGTTACTATATGTGCTGCCAAACTCTTGACTTTCAGACTTTATTTTCCCAGCCAAAATTTTATTATTTACATGAAAGCTGGGACATATGGTTAAAAAAAAAAAAACCCACAAGATTTTCATTAGCTTAGCAGACAGTTCAACTGATTTTAAGACATTTTACATTTAGGACTAATTTATGACATCATATACTAATTTCAGATGTGATGTTATTCCAAATATGCTGCCTATTGGACATCATTTTTATTTCACCGGAGCCTGTCACCTCAGGGATGATCTAATCCTCTCGAAATCAGTGGAAACTTGTCCACTTGAAAGAAACAACCACTATTTTCAAGCATAGTTGTGCTGAACCTCATGCTGTGACCTGGTTTTAGCAGGCAGGTCTGCAGAACACCAGTGTTTAACCAAGCCAAGGACACAGCTGTTAAGGAAAAATACTGCTCAAAATTTGGATCTTCTCATAGAGTGACCATATCTATTGGCTACATCTTTACTGCAAACCATACTAAGGAATTAACAGTCACAGTTATGCATTCTGGGTATGTATCTGAAAACACCCAGATGTCCTAAAGATCTGCTCATTTCCATTAAACCCAGGCATTCTCATGCTTACATTTTCAATGTCTGACCAGCCTCAGAAGGTAGAGAAAAGCCAACCCAAGCGTAGGAGAAGCAATGCTGACAACCTAGAAGGCTTTCTTCTGAAGCTCTTTTCCAACTTCCCTGAATTATGTTTGTAATCAGGGGCCGACTGATGGATACAAGATTTAATGGAACTCAATGAGCTATAGACTAGACTAACAAGAAACAACGTCTCTATGTTTAATACTCAAGTCCTACTAGAGATCTCATCACAATTGGGGCTTTTAGACTGGATTTTTGAGACATGTTCAACATCTTCAAATCACCTTATTCAACATGTATCAAATACAGTCATTAATTGAAGGACAGTTTAGTGTATTTTCCAGATGTCACTCAAACTCCATTTACTTCTAGACACAATTCACGCCATTGACTTTAATCTGCAACATAAGGTCCTATAACTCATCTTATGCCCTGAGCCAGGGCTTTCTCCTACTGTCAGTCTTGTATTTTGGACCTGAACAGGGCAGCTTACAGCTTTCTTAGCTCTTAAACTCTCTCTCTTAGACTCTTAGCTCTTAGGAAAAGCAAATATACTTTTCCTCCAGGTTGGAGCAAGTCTGACACTAATATCCTTCAAGGAATAACAAGCTATGCATATCTAACACTGTTCTCAGTGGATGACCGCCCTGGGAATTATCTATAGCTTTTTTTCCTTTTGCCCTCAATAAAAGTGGCAATATGCATGCCAAGACATGTAGCAAGGTTGTACTCAATAATTAATAAATAATCTGCTCACAGAGAGATTGGAGATTCCACTTTACTCGTGGTTTATATGATTTTGATTAAACCGTTTTTAAATTTTATACATGTCCTAATGGAAAATGACAAGGGCCATCGCTCTTAGCATCTGATAAGATTCAGACAGTGACAATTCAATGTGATATCTTCCATACCTGGATGCACCTTTAACAATCTGTTCCCAATCACTTGCTGGAATTCTTTATTACTCTTCCAAAACGCATCATTTTTCTGAAACTGTTCTTTGCATATTGCTTCAGGACTCTATTTTGCCTGATTATTTTCTGCTACTGGACCAAAAAGGTTTATTCACTTCTATCTAATGTACCGCGTTTCTTCCTCAGATCAAAGTTCAAAACAACCATGTTAATCTCATTTTCTTTACAGACACTCTAATGTCTTACAGCCAGTGCCTATCTTCAGTACACACATCTCATTAATAATCCCCGATATCAAGAAGACAATTTAAAAACCTCATTGGCTAATATTCATTTTAAGAAGCGAATCCATTTTGGGCTTTCTGTGTTGTCTCATTCTTAATTTTCTTTTATCCATTTAATCTTTCCTATTTTTCACATTCCAGACAGACTTTTGCATTCATGGTATCAAGTCTGTACACATTTTGAAGTGTTTTCTTTTCCATATGTCCGTATTACCTTCCGCTTTGCATAGGCTTGTTATGCATGCATGATCACAGACTATTTCTAACATTAATTAAGATATGAAATTAAAGTGGGAAGTACATTATTGGTCACATAATACAGACAATAAAAACTTGCTTTAAAAATGAAATTACTAAAGTGTTAGCAAACCTCTTCATACTGTCAGAAATAATAATGTTTACAATCTACATGCCGTGGTACAGCCAGAATTCACAAGTGGATTTGGAATACTATTTCCACTTCAGAAAGATACTAATAAAACCCCTGAGAAGTTCATTTAGTTTATAAACATATCTGGGAAGAAAACAGGTTTTTCCTCTTCTCCTGGCTGTTACCACACAGCTTCTGCCCTCAGTGACCCCAATCCCACTGACAGGGCTTCCGTTGTTTGTGGAAGAACAGCTTTCCTTGAAACCCGATCAGAAATTTTAGCAGAAAGATGATATTTTCTTAGAAACCAAATGTTTCACAGGAATATAATGTTTTTTATGAACTTCTGACAAGCATAAGCATATTTTCAAATGCAATTTGCCAGATTTCCTGTCCAGATATCCAATCTCGTAAGCTTTGCTATTGCAAGGAAATGAGCCACACGGATTGTCTCAGATCTAATGGTATCCAAGATCAAGAGATCTCACGTATCTCATCATACCAACTGATCTAGAGCTGAGTTTTGCATCTTCTAGGAGCCCAAACCATAAGAGTAGCCTGTCAGTAAAGCTGTCAGCGTCATCAACGATTTACAGTCATCTCTTCGTTGTTGCTACTATCAAAAGTAGAAGCCTCCACATTGGCACAACAGACTGACATACTCCCTACCTCGCTGCTACATTAAAGACACCTTTACCAAATACCCTCAGAAAAAGGAGTCAAACCATTCTACTTGTTTAGAATATTAATTTTTCATACGAACACATTTAGTAAATGTTTTACAACAGTGTACACATGCATATTTTTGCTGAATGTGCACGCTAGTATATTTAGTGTGCAGCCATCTTCCTGACCCCATTGCTCTGCTGCTTTTCCCTCCCCTTTGCCGTAAAATCTGCTCATGGAATACTTCTGTAATGGTAGGTGTTAATACCATTTGCGTAATGTAAAATAATAAGTAATAACAATGAAATGCGTGTTCCCTGGGACTCCGTGATAACTCCAGGTAAAAATAATGCCATAGACTGGGAATAGACTCATTAATAAAATTGCACTCAGAAGAGTGACTTGTTTACTTACGCGCAATGGAAAACAATACATTATAAACCCCTGCATTAAAAAGAAATTATGATCACAACTTCACAACAAACAGCGAGGGATATCATCATGTACCTGCCTTGCAACAAAATAAACTATCAGACGAAAGGCACTGAGGGTGATTTGTCGAGGGCATATACTCTCTTAGGTCCCTCTTACTGCACAAGGAGTTCAATGTGCTCCAAAACAACTAGGAAAAGTTGACGTCCTTCAAAGATCCAATCCTTTGTGAGCAAGGCTCTTTCTATTAGGGCAGACTTTTGTGAATACTGTGTAAAAACTCAGTATGACAACGTGTTATCCAGAATTTGGATACTCACTTGATATGCTGAGATGAATAAATGGACTTGTCTTGTTCTCCCCATTCTTTTCATTGACCGCCTGGACATAGTAGCCTCCTGCATCGGTCACTGATGTCGCAAGGATGACCAGCTGATTCTCCAGTGTGATGGCACTGTTTAGGAAAGAGAAAGATCACATTGAGACCAGAAGAATGGTATCTACTAGGCAAAAATTGTACAACTCTTAAGACTTGACAGACCGATACAATATTTGTTGGTCATCTACACTAAGATGTTGTGGAACCAAAACCAGCCTGATTTCAAACACATTCACAAATAATTCTTAAGATCTTTGAAGCCTCTAGGTCTTTTCTCTGTTTAGCTCGTGTAAGAAGTTTATAGCAGCATGCAGAAAGCTACAACATACAGAACTAGAACAGTTTAAATGGCAATAAGAAGTTACACAAGAAACTGCAAATGACAACGGAGACCGATAGCCTGCAAAGGGCATCGTTATGTGTTGACGAGAATCCTGGCAAACATCAGCATGCTGCAAAGTCAGTTTTATTGAAAACCTTCTCGACGAGTGGAAGATAGCCTATTAAAGACTGACACTCAGGGAATAACAGCACGCAGTTTAGTGAAGAAAAAAAAAGTAAAAATCAAAGGCAGCAGAACCTCAGAGGGTAAACTTTCTGTATTTATGGTGTCACTAATTATCACAGCATCACAGACAAGAACACTGGCATGTTGGAGCCTCATTGATATACACGGGTGATCTGGGTGTAGACAGGGAGGGAAGCATTTCCATTTCATGTGAAGCAGGTAGGAAAGCACAAGCCTGTAGTTAGCACTGGTGTAGGCCTGAAGGAGTCTATAAATGTCATTGTATAACACAAGACTATTCTTGCTTAGGGCTGCTACATAACAAATGTCTCTATAAAGTCCTTTGTAGGCAGCATTATCCATTTGCACTCCAATAGGGTTGGTTACTTTGCATTTTACATGTATCAGACGGTCTTTTCTTGACTATATAAGATAAAGGTTTCATCTAGAGACAACATGTAAAAATTTAATGGTTTAACACAGGAAGCTCAAAAACTAGAGAAGAATAAAAGAAGGTGAACAGCTCCAGAGAAGCCTGGGGAGCAAAGAGCCGACACTAACACAGACTGGGACAGGCACAAACTTGGAAATCTGAATGCAAGACTTGGAACAAGAAACTCCTACCTTCACTTATACTACTTGATGAGAAGCCCCACTGAGTTATTAGTGCTATTAGTCATATCCGTGAGCAGGAGGTTGAAACAACACATAGAATTATTATACTGCATGAAACGTGTTCATATACCAATAGGCCTCAAAAAGTGCTAAGTCAAAGTATTCATACCCTAATTGATCAATAATGAACCCTCCTGCATTTCTTCCTCCTGTTTTGGCACGGTGTGGTTACCGTTAATAGTTCACAACTACTTTGCTTTTGAAAAAGCATTTAAAACAATAGAGAAAATCATATATTCTTACTGTAGCATACTAATTTTTATATGTAGGAGTGGGCATAGAAAATTACAGTGAGAACACAGCAATGTTTAAAGGCTGTGTGTATTTTATTCATATTGCTTCAATTTTCTAATGTGGATACAAAGAACACTGAACTTCTATAAAGCTATCAGTAAATATCAATAAATAAAAATGTCCTGAAAAAGATACACGGCTACATCTTCAGCTCTGAAATCAGCCATCACACATCAACTAAAGATTCTGTTTACATTATCTTTATTGACAGCTTTTATTACAGGAACTACTAAAAAAAAAATCACAGTATGATTTTTTTTTTTGCTTTATTCAATGAACCTGTACTAGTTTAATTGACTTAGAAAATTAATCAAAAGAAACTGTGATAGATATACAGAGTGGGGATATAAAATGCAATTAATATGACATTTGATAAAGCAAATAAAGATAAAATTCTAATGAAGCGCTAATAATTGAATATTAAAAAGACAATTACATTTACATTCATTTCTACTTTAGTTCTAAAGAAAGCAGCATTAGAAAGATTGTCTGAAAATACTGAAATCTCTTTCAGACCGCTTTGATACCAGCTGCAACTGTACCCAAAGTTTTAAAGGTGATCCTTGAACACTGGTGAGATGCTCACTGCTAATATCTGCAACTGGTTTGGATTTCTAACAATTAAACTATTATACTCCTCATATACTAATAAAAAGCAAAGGGATTTAAAATGTATTTATTAAGAAAATTGCTTAGAATGAAGATTTTTTAAAAAAATACACATATTTATTAGAATGTGAGCAAAATATTTGTGGGTGACATCTAAGTAAATTTTAAATAGTAAATTGACATAAGCATATTTGAATCTAAAAAGTGCAGAGGGATTAAACATTACAAATTCCACATTCAAAATAGTTTGAAAAGTTTGATGTTAATTTGTATCAGAAAAAAAGAATTAGAAGACAAAGAAACTACTAAAGACAACTTTGGGGTCATATATTACATAGTCTAATTAATGTTGATTTAGAATCCCCCAAAATGAGTTATTGATATCTTAATAATTCTGTGAAAAATAGAGTGTTTCCATTTCATCAGCTAATGACAGGTATAGAACAAGACATGAGCCTTCACAGGCTGCAAACCCTGCAGGTTATTTAGATTGAGCATGAGCCTTGCGCATCAGAAAAAATCAATTAGTCTTAAGGACTCATTAATTCCAGTGTTTCTAAACCATCTGAAGATTCATGCCCCAGCCCTTACCAGGCTTGCAACCACTTTTTGCACAACAGCTGCACAGAGCGCCCTAAAATTGGCCTAACATGCTTTTCTGGGTTTATTGTTTGTTTTCATTGTCTGATATAACTTTTAAATTAAGATAACACTAATGTTCCAAGGAAAATATGATTCCCGGCTGCTCAGTTTACCAACATATTTGAGGAAGAGGATTGCAGCAGATGGAGTGGACCTGTCAGTAATTCATCCCTAGCACAGAACTCATGAAAAATATAAATATTGCTTTTTAAAGCAATATTGAACTTAACTCAATCTAACATTTTCAAGATGGGGGCAACCAGCAAGTTAACTAAGCAGACTGATCCTTTGGGATGCCTTAGGCACGGGGAAAGGAGCACTTTAAATCATACGTTTTAATAGAAGAGTTTTTTAAGTTTCTCTGGAGCTCAGTGGAAGCCTGTAGGCAACAGCAGCCAACATATAAACAGCAACATACATGTCCATGAGTAGTAAGCAGCTATCACGGCAGATTAATTGAGCAACATGGTCTAGTGGAAGGTGTCCCTGCCCATGGCAGGGGAGGTAGAACTAGATGATCTTTAAGGTCCCTTCCAACTCAAACCATTCTATGATTCAGTATTGCAATGTCCTACAAGCAGTGATACCTTCACCATAAAGGCAGCCAGAGACTAGAACAGATTGATCTGAAAATGAAGGTGAGTCGAGCCTTTGAAGCTACAAGCTATGTTCATGACATGGCTCCTAACCAAAGACTCTGGTCTGACAGGATGGAAGAAGGCAGCAATGATGGAGATTAATCATTTTAAACATCCAGTTCTTAAAAAGTATCTGAACATATAAACAGGTACCTAGTGAAGTTTTGGAACAAACTGCCCAGGGAGGTGGTGGAGTCACCATCCCTGGAGGTGTTTACAAAAAGGAGTAGATGTAGCACTTGAGGCTATGGTCTAGTGGTTAGAGAGATGTTGGGATGCAGGTTGGACTTGATGATCCTGGTGGTCCTTTCCAACCATAATGATGCTATGATCCCTTCCATTTACTGCAGCCAGAATTTAGCACTTAGATACACTCTGGGATTTTTTAATTGCAGCCTTCTGAATTGTCCAAATACTATTAAAAAATCTGCTGCAAATAATCTAAGTTTGATCTAAAGCTTATAGAAATTACTCTGTTAATGTCAGTGGAACATGAATCAGGCCTTCAGAAGTAAAAAGAATTTTCTAAAGTGGATACCATTATTAAGGCATTTAGGACAAGGTTTTAGGAGTTAAAGAAATTTTTCCCTGCACTGAAAATTGCATCATTTATCAAAATGCTGCAAATGAGCTCTGCAATATCTTAAATAGGTAGATTTCCGTTAATAATGTTTTTTGTGTGAAAACATCAAAATCTACAAGAGGATAATTCTTGAAAGTTAGATATTTGTTAGGTTATTAGTCTACCAGATTACACAATAAATAGATAATACTAGGTTATAAAAAAAAATAAATCATAAAATGAAAATGATAGAGTAACCTGATTAGGCTTTCTCTCAGAAGGCTGCCATCTGCTCATGAGCAAGTGCGCAATATTTTAGTACAAAAGCCTTTACAAAGCCTCTTTTTCAATATTATCTCTGGCTAATATGAATATCAATCCCTCTTTACAAGATATTTTTTTACCACTGTTACCCTTTTAAAAACTTTTGTCCACGTTACACAGCAAGTATCAGTCTCTCTCCATGAGCCAGACACCACAGTAACAGCGATGCTAATAGAAAAGGGAGAGATTATGGAGTAATAACAGCGTAATTACTGAAAGACTTCCCTCATGGATTTCCCCTTTTGGAAAAACACGCAGATACATCGCAGTTAAAACCACAGCTGTTCAAGTGAAATCCCGACTCGGAGTACTGCATGCATGGCTTAGCAGAGTGAGCATTTCACCACCCCCATGTCTTACAATTCTGATGGGGAATTATTAATCAAAATTATTTAAATGCATGCCTTCCACAAACAGTCTATGTTTTTCGGGACTCAGTCACAGAGCAAAACATTCGCGTATGCGCTACAGAGCAACACGTCCATAGCAACAAAGCACTAAGAGCTGTGACCGGATGCCAGTTTTGCAAAATGTTATTCAGGTTCCATGTATACCTTGACTGCAAATGAACCATCTATTAATAAAAATTTTATATTTACACAGTCACTGAATATTAAAACTCCATAAATTAAAGCATCGATTTTACAATCAACGCTACCTTCTACTACTGCTTTCTCTAGCTATGGCACTGCACAACATGTGCTTCTGGGAAGTGACTGGGATTTCTGGTCATGAAAACATCCCAAGGTTACACAAGAATAATCAAAACAGTCCTAATTGCCAGGCAGAAGTTGAACGCTATTGTGAAATGAAGGAAGACTAGCTATTGACAGACTTAGCAGATATTTCCAGGAAGAAATGAGAGAAGCGACAGAATTTCCATACTTTGAGCTTGGCTTCCCTATTCCCTAGGACTAGTTTTGGAGCTTGCAAGGTCTTGGTTTAGTAAGTCTGTCGACTTTATTCCCCATGTTTGTTCGTGAACACGTTACACAACCTGTTCTATGTAAAGTAAGTATAAGGCGGGAGCAAAAGTGGATGGAAAACTGCACTTGACAAATCATCGGTGATCCACTACCTCACTGGAAAGTTACATCTGATAGGAATCCGCAGGGTCTGTCTTTGGCCTGGCATTATTTAATATTTTCATTGGTGTTTGTTGACTGAATATAGATTTCACTTTCTAAATCTGCAGATAAATTCCTAAAGACACTGGAAGACAGAATTAGAATTCCAAATGCAGAAGACCTGTTCAAGCCTCTCCACAAGGCTGAGGTTTGCAGTTCAATGAGCAAGTTCAAAACATTGTATTTGAGAAGGAATAACTGACTGCAAAACAGGCAAACCTCACAAGAGGGTGTGCAAACAGCAGTTATCACTGGAAAATTTAAGAAATAACCCTGTTTCTTACTCAGTGTGGCTTCCACTCAGTTTCGGCTATCAGATTTAATCACATGGGCTAGACAAGAAGAATAAAAAATCCCCCCAAATCACACCAGAACCATCCGCTCCCCCCACCTCATCCCAAGCATCCAAGCCCAAAGAGTCATCTAGAAGACATGACATGCAGAATACTCAAAAAAATCTAAGTTGTCACAAGTACCTTCAAGTATGTATAAGACTTACAAAAAAAAAGATCTCAGATTTAGGCAGAAGCATCAAATATTGAGTCTTGTTATAAAAATCTTAGCGGTTCGCCTTCAGAAAAGCTTATTTTTAGTCTTTGGAGATAGAGGCTCCCAGAGAGGATGCTCAGATGAGTTATCCCAAATATATATTTAAAATCATGCTATCAAGCAATTAGAGATTAAAAAATCCCACAGAACAAACCCCAAGATAATCTCTCATAACAGATCATGAAAGTGATGTTTGCAGTGAGACAACGCGACCAATCCAGAAGCAAGACATTACAGTAACAAAGGAACAACATTCATAAGTGCACTAACATTAAAATGTTATTTTTCTTCCCCCAGGTTTTCAGTAGCTTCAATTCTTATTTAATGCAACTTTGCTCTTATCACAAAACTCTGCTCTGCTGTTTTTGCTGAGGTTTTTGGTGTTTGTTTTTAATAATTATTATTACATTTTAAGCAACAAGACTTAGTACAGCTGTTGTTAGTATCTTTGTGTGCTTAAATCCAAGCTCTTGGGTGTTACCTTACTGATGTGTACCTGGACGTGCTACTCCAGCATCAGCAGCTCTCAAACTAGAAGAAAAATTCAGACTTCCAAGGCAAAATACACATCTGAGTCAACAAGAGAAACCAAAGACTTGGAATAGAATAAGTCAATTTTCTCCAGTCTCCTCCTCTGAAAAAACTCTTACTACATTCAAGATATTTGTAAACAGAGTATCTATTTTCTCTCTCTCCAGTTTATTATATAATCAACACATTGAACTCCACTTGCAACATCACTATCTGTTGCCATGGACATAGCTAGCAACCGCTGGAAAGAATGGTAGTGGAAATTTTTTAATATAAATGAGTTATTTAAACAAAACGTTGCAGTTAAAAAGTATCACAGGTTGTTGATCTACACAGCTGGCTGACTTCACTGACAGCAAGCACAGAGACTATTTGCAATCATTTAGGATTTTATAGTTCAATTTTCAGGCACAGACAGACATGAATATTGCTCCACTTTATGATCTTTCTCCTGAATTGATTATTCAAGGTGCTGTGTTTTTTTCTAAACAACATTCTCCCCCCCGCCCCCTTTCCTTCACCGTGAAAGGAAAACTTCTGTTATTAAATTAAATGTTCACTTCAGATAAAACATGTCAGCATAATGGTATGTGGTACCGTGGTTTGTAGTCAGGTATTAAAGACCTTCCTGTTGAATATTGTATCTTCATCCCGTTATTTCACTAAGATATATACTAAAGCATAAAAATGCATGTAAGGCATGACTGTGAACTGCACTAACTATAAAACAAATTAGCAGTGGTACAGCCCTGTCACAGGGCAATGCACTGAAGAGATAATTGATTATACAACGACAAAGAAAATTCAACCTCTTAACAGCGTATTTAACAGATACATTTAGACATGCTATCGCTGTGCCTACTTAGATGCATCCAACCTCTGTTCATTCACATTCCTGAGCATGCCTTCCACATAGCTCTCATTTGGAACCATCTCCGTTTTCTCACAGGTGTAGCTGAGAATAAGATTTGGCACAGCTGTGGCTGTATAAACATACCTAGTCTCAGGGACTCAAAAGTCATGGAGTCACAGGATCATCTGGGTTGGAAAAGACCTTTAAGATCATCAAATCCAACCACTAACCCAGCACTGCCAGGTCACCACTAATCCATGTCCCTCAGCAACATATCTACCGGTCTTTTAAATACCTCCAGGGATGTGATTCCATCACTTCTCTGGAGCTATTTAGTCTGTATCACAGCAATTAAGTATTCACACAATTTGGAAATAAAATTTGAGCTCAGACAGGTCAACACGAATTTCTTTCTAATACATTTGGTCAGTTTTCTCTGTTCAAACAAGTCCTTCTTCAGCAGCTAAGTACCTGCACATGAGTGCATTTAAAACTGATATAACTGAGTACAAAGCACTGGCAGAAGGCCATCTGGCTATAATCATGAAACCTAATGGCAGCTGTGTATCAGTGAAGACAAAACACCCACACACATGTGATGACCTCAAGAGGACAGCACCTACAATGGCTGTTTATTATCACATGAGCTAAAGGCTTTGTTTTTCTTCTAGTGTCAGAAAAGTATATATCCATATTACAAATGCTACCTCCAGACTTACCACACTAGCCCTACAGGTGAGAAGAACAGGACCAAACTGCCTGCTCAACAATGTTAGGTGACCCAAAATGCAAGTATGTTGAAATAAACGGGAGAGTTTCAAGGGATAGAAAAATTTATACAGCCATAACTTACTACACACTTGTTTTGAGAAGTAGTAGGGAATGTTACACTCCAGAACAGCCTAGTGGTCCACTAGTTTGTAGATGCTTCTCCCTTCAGATTACTTCTCCTGTTAATAGTACCGAATCTTTAAACAAAGAGCATAAATATGGTAAAAATTAGCAAGTGATCCAAGCATCAACCTCCGCTGCTGCTGTCTCTACACAGAGCGGAGGTACCGGGTAGCAACAGAGCGATTTATTTAGACAAGTTTTACTATGAAAGATAATTAAAGATTTAGTGCCCTGGATCAATACAACAGCAAACACTATCTATGTACAGTGCTGCAGTTTGCTGAGACTAGCATTTGTGTTCCTGCTGAAAATTCATTCTGCAGTGTTATTATACAATATCTTAACGTTTGCCGTCTACATCAAAGTAGGGATTTTGTGTAGTTATTTCTACTCAAACACCATTAAGACATATACTATTGCTACGCAGCAGATTGAGCACAGGCCCAGGAGCCAAGCACATCCAGGTTTTGCCAGTGATATGCAGCCTTGGGCTTGTTATTTAGCTTTTCGGTCTGTGTGATTTGCCAAGAGAGGAAAAGGATAATACATGTATGTATTTCTTTTTATGCTGAAAAATTTATCTAGAGGCTTAAATAGTTAATACCTCTAGCACTCAAAAGATGTAGAGGATTATGTAAGTGCTAAATCTTAATACTCTTTACTTTCTCCCCTTGCATTTCAGTTTGACTATCAGGCATTTTGTTATGCCTTTAGGCAAAGCAACTTCTTGCTTTCTGATTTTTCAGCTGCTTTAACATCTCCTGAACTATATACAACAGGCAGGTAAACATTGCTTTCCAAACACTAGTCTCCTCGTAACTCATGGTATTGCACAGCTTTTCAGTGGAATCTCCTCATACTTTCAGTAGAATCCCTTCATACTGAGTACAGATGCATTTAGTAACAGACACATCTACCACAGACTCTGTAAAATCCCGGTTATTACTGAAAATCATACAGCAGAAGAAATTTCAAGTCAGTCAATCGCTGACTTGTTTTTCTTATGCCATTAATGCAAACATTTCAAGGCACTTTGAGTTAATGACAGTAAAACAAAGAAAACACTAGTTAAGAAAAAAAAACAAACAAGCAGAACTTCAGCAGAAATTTGAAAGGAAGCAGTGGCTTCTTATTTCTATCATAAATAGGCCATGCAGTGACATAAAAGCAAAGCCAGGTTGGATACATTCAGCCATATGCTGAACATATATATGAAACCAAACACTGGAAACTGCAGAATACAAAGAAAACTGTGTAACATCACAGCAGCATGTTGCATTATGATTCCTACCCAAAACAGAGCACAGTAAACAACTGGAAAATATCACTCTATCAGCAGCATTTTATCTACCCAGATAGGTACATGTTACTAGTCAAAAAATAAGCTGAAAAATTTTCAAGAAGGAAAGGAGTATCTCTTCCCAATAAATGAGGCAAACGTACACAGAGCTGTTGCATAGCAAAGCTACAGAATTCTGAAAGGTGAAAAGTGAAGTTATGAGAGGGTTTATACAAGACATTGAGAAGATAAACGCAATTATGTCTAAACCTAACCATTTGACTCTATAATTCAATCATCCCTTTCTCAGGCAAAGTAATACTACATATATTAAAATCTATGAAACCTCAATGTGAACATTTGCATCTTTTAAAATAAAGTGTCCTGAAGAAGTATAGCTCCCTTTTGGGATCATTTGTATGTTGTATTTGAACCCCAATTGTAGCCCTTGAGTTCAAACCCCCTAAAGAACACTGCAGTGCCCAACTAAAATGTAAATAATGCATCATTAAAGGAGCAACAGACCATATAGATTTTTTTTACTTTCAGCTTGGGTGGTATTGCCAAAACTAGGAAGGTAGGTAACCTATCAACTCCATTTATTATTAAATCACTTGAAATCAATACACGGGTGTGTTTGTATGACTTACTGCTAATTTGACTTGAGTCTAGTGACATAGATTCCCTTGAGGTGGAGCAGTGACATATATTCAGGACTCCTGGTTGGAAGTCAGAAGGCCAAAGCTTGTGTAGGAAGTTTTGTCAGTCCTCTGCTAGAATGACAGCACCTGCTACTTTAGAAACAGTACCAGAGGTAACGTAGAAGGCAAAGAACTTCAACCTCCCTCCCTGTCGATACTGAAGCTGTAAGCAACACACATTCCCTCTAACGAAGAGCAATAGAGAGCACACATCGGAGAGACTGCCTTGTTTACATTTGCTGGATGATCCATAAACACTTTGCCTATTGAGCAGGCAAATGAAACCCCAAAGCGTCAGTAGATGCAGTTTAGTTTCTTTGCTTTTATGGCTACAATATGCTTTGCAGAGCATTTTTATTTTCAGTGCTGAAGAAACACTCAGCTATGAGTTACATGGCAAAAGAACTCACAAATCCTGGAGGAGACGCATGCGTGTTAACAGCCTCACTTTTATTCCCAGGGTTGTGAACAGAATGCTCAACATCTTGCCGATGCAAGTAATTCTACATAATAGTTGGACCAGAACAGAAAACCTCTGATGCCCCCAAAGTCTTTGCTGCAATCTGTCTTCACATATTTATCTCCTTACTTGCAGACATTCCTGCTGCAGAGGTTTTAGGGATTTGCTCCTGCAACGCAGCAAAATGCTGCTCCCTGCGATTCCCCTCATCTGGAGAAGAGGTGCTATTACCGAGTTAATGGACAGTAGACACAACAGTTTCATCACCTTCAGTTACTGACTCTTTTTATCCACTTCACCCTGTAATGAGGATCTCTACTTGCTCACATTTACGTAACAGCAGCATCAGCTATCCCCTAATCCTGCCACACATTAAAATGGAAAGATAGATGCAGAAAAACATTAAAATGCCCTTATCACTTGGCTGCAGGGGTATAAACTCAAAATAGGAGATTGTTTTTCTGTTGAAAACAAATACATTTACTTAATTTTCTTCTTAAATAATCCTTAAGCATGTTGAAAGGATGCTTTGATTATTACTGAAAAGATAAACAATGAAACATTCCACTATATCTTACCTAGGTTAGATAGAAACAAATTCAATTCCTTCCTGTACATGTTTTTCCCAAGTGCATCAACACACTTCTTTACATTCAAGAGCCAACTTTTATTACAAGCTGAGTGTGTAGGGAACAGGGAGATAGGGGAAGAAAACAGAATGAATGGAATGCTAATGAGATAGAAAAATACAGCCCCGGCAGCCAATCCCTTTAATTAGACGGATGTCTACGTTCTTAACTTCCAAGTTCTTAATCCTGTTGTTACTGAACTCAGATGACGGAAAACAATGCTCAAATAAAACCTGCAGGCTACTTTGCTAAAGGAAATAGGAAAATTAACCTCTTGAGAGATAAGATGAAAATGTGGTACAAAAGTATGACAAAAAAGGGTTGTATGAGAGCCAGAGCAATGAGGCCAACGATAGCAATGTACAAACTTCAGCACAAAATCCTGAAATCAGAGCTAACGAATAGGAGATGCGGAACAAGACACACAGCATGGTTAAGCAGACTTCTTGTTTTCTTCCCTATATTCTTTACCTCAAAGCTACAGGCTAAACAATATATTTGGTTATACTGCAGCCTGTTCTGAATCATGTAAAGCAATCAAAAAAATAACCATCTGCAACAACCTATTATTAATAAAGAAACAGAAAGGCAGCTTCTTACAGGTTTGCAGTGTTTAATAAGATAAATTTCCATTTGCTGATAAGAATCTTTATACAAAGGGCAGAAATAAGTTCACATGGTAGCCTTGTTTTGAGGTAGCAAAAGCACATTCTGCAAGTGCTTAATATTTAACCTTGAACAGAAGCTGAACATGTACCCAGGGATTGTAACTTTTCTTAAAGCTAAAACAATTTCACTAGAACGCAGGCTCACAGTTACTCAATACAAGTCTACACTTCAGCTCAATACACTCTCTGTGAAGTTAGAGACCACTGGGAAAAAGAAAGTCATGGCATGGCTCATTTCTAATTGAGTACTTGAGTATGAGACTGAGCAGAAGAGAGGGCACACATCCACACTAAAACACACAGATATGCATCTCGGGAGATGTGTCAGAGCTGCTTCTTGATTGATCCCTCTGTCAACTGAGGTTCTTCCTTCAGCTCATTCAGTAGCCTCAGTTTTTGATGTAGATATTTTAAACTCTGTTCTCCAGTGCCTCAAATGTGCTAGTAGTGCCTACGTGAAGGGAGGGATTGTTACAATCACAGAATCAAGTTTTAAGACCTAACGATACCGCTCTACAGATAATTTCAGCGTTCTCAGTTGTTGAGGTTTCGGTTCAATCCACCTGACCTACAACAGATGCTCTCTGTTAACCTCTTCCCCTCACCCTGCCAACAGAGGAAGAGAAAGAGGATAAGGGAGAGAGAGTTATGGCTCCCTCCCCTCCCAAATGGGAGAGGAAGGGAATGAGAGAGGTTTATTTCTAACTCAAACCAGGACATCAGTTTACATGACTTCAAAAGATCATGAATATGACATGTACCTTTTTCTCCCTCTTTCTTTATTCTTCACTACAGACTGGAATATTTGAGAAGACAATTTGAGTTACCTCACAACAGCAAGAGCAGCACCAACACCACTGACTCCATCTCACTTGTTTCCCTCCCAATGCAGCAGAGAAATTGTTGGTTTAAAGAATCTCCTCGCTCCAATACCACTGGAAACAAGGGGAAAAACACTCCACCAAAATCAAACACTTTAGGAATGGATTTTTTTTTCCACATTCCTTTTTCCACTCGCAAGTGGAATCTCTGATGCCTCAAAGACGTATCAAAATAATATTTGCTGGTAATCTCTATGGCAAGAGCAAATTTAATATAAAATATTTTTCTAAGAACCACAATTCTTTTTCCCATATAAAGCAGCTGAAGGTTTACTAGAGCTGCTGACCCACCTGAAGCCCTACTCTTCCAACCCATCTTGTTCTGCTACACACACTTCCAGCCGATGCCACAATTGTGACTCTGTAAATGTGCTGTTCGTGCTGCTCAGTCTATGTTACACATCACAACCCTGAGACAAACTGCCATTGAACCCCCTTATTTGAGCCTGCAGCAATATGTAAAGGATGTTCAGATGATCTGATGGATGAACAAACCCCAAAGCTCTCCATTTCAACGCTTTATTACTTGAAACCCTATTTCAAACCACTTAATCTGGATTTAAAACAGGTCTTTGGGACTGCTTTCAACCCAGAACGTACCAAGAAAGTCTAAGATGACTTTCAAGTGCTCTTTTTCTTAGAAAAAGAGTACATAAAACATTTGCTGAAAACACACTTGTAATTCTACATGCCTAACATTTCCACATTCCAATTACTTTCTGCAAACAATTACTTGGAGTACCAACAAATGCAAAATTCTGCATATTCATTGTAGAACTGAAACCACCTGAGAGGGTAAAATGGTGCAGAGGCCAACCACCCAGTATGAGAACAACAGCTGCTCTATTGCACTTTGCTGCAGAGGTACAAACAGTCTGCAAACACACCACTTTAAGTAGCAGAACTAACAAGGCCTTTTCTCTCACAAGTTCTGTCTTATACCCCTAAACCCTCCCACAATCACCACCATCAAAAAAGAAAACAGCCTAAAACCACGACCCTACAGCCCCACTACCCTTGTTACCTCCAGATATAAAATGCCCTTGAAGACTTTCCACTCTGCCTTCCATCTTCTCTCCAAGCAGCCCTCCTGTTTTCCAGCAGTGAGCCCAAACCCTCCGAGCTCTTTCTTCCTCCACCTCCTCTGACTGGGTGGGCTGAGCAAGTGGTAACACCTGCAGCTCATATGGAGATAACTGGGAGCTGCTGAACTCAGCTCAGCTGAGCCCAGCTGGCAGCAAAGGTACCGCTTTGGGGCTTTTTTCTCAAACTCAGTGTCCAACTCCTGCAAAGACTGTGGGAACTTCTATTTGTACTCTCTGCTCAGCGGGGCTAATTTTGTCCCACAGAGTCAAAAAGATTTTGCAGGAAGAAATCAGAGGCAGATGTGGACAAGGAGAACAAACAATACTGCATAAGCTTCAGTCTTAGGAGTAAGATTTGTAACGATGTTCAGTTCTTTACAAAGGTCTCAAACCATGCCAGATCCTATTTATTTATTTCTAGCTGTACTACTTTGCACAGCATTGCACTGAGTTCTGTGGATAATAATCTATTTTTTTGCTATAAATTCCAGTGCTCCCGTCATCTCTGAGCAGAAAATTCCAGAACTGAAACCCATGCTTACATGATGATTTTTCATGTCTTTTTGTGTCCACATAAACTTCTGATTTCAGGATATATAGTTTGTTTATATTGAATACACCTCTCTATTCTATATCTATAGAACAGATATGTAGAAAGATATCTATAGAATACATCTACAGAGATACTATATCTATCATAAGAAATCTGTCATACCAGACAAGTTTCTGTTTGGGGGTTTGAGTTACAGAATCAAAGCCATTGTTAATTAAAAAAGACACCACCCAAATTATATTTCACTCTAGCCTTTTTGTCCATCACGCTGACTGTGTTTCATTCTTTAAATAGTCAGTTGCTTCAAGAACTCCAGGGAGAAGAAAAATGTGCCGTTGCTGAGGACATACCTGCTCTCCTATTTAAGCTTTAAGCTTTGCTTCCAACAGCCAAATAAGTAGCAGGGAAGTGGAAGGTTAAAAACTTTGCATTTCATCTCTGCCAAAACAGTAAAAGAAAAATGAGATTGCTGAATAGCTGACAATGACTGCAGAATCAACACAGCAGTGATCTGCCTATAAGCTGCAAAGGGCAAAACCAAGGCATCTGCTTAAAAGCTTATACCAACTGTGGGATAAAAAGAGTAAGGAAGCCATAATAAAACATAATTATTACAGGAACTATAATTATGGCATTATTCTTTGGCGTATTCAATGTTGTGCACATTGAACGTAGTACACTGTGAATATTTAATGATTATATGCTTACTCAGATCCCTTAATGTCCTTAAAATACAGGTATTTTTCAGGTATTAAGAAGAAATTACACATAATTTTTGTCCTAAGGATCTGCAGTTGAAATAGATGGACAAAATTTTGTGAGACTTCTGCAAATTTAAATCCCAAAGCTTTGGAAACTGTGTTTACAGCCACTGCATGTCCATTTTCAGTACTTTTTGAAACAATAATCCACCATCTAGACCTCAAAAACCAAAATGTCACCTTTGAGTGGTCAATTGTGGCTGTGTCCTGTATTATCATCTCCAAGAATTATGGATAAATAGCTACCTCAAATTACTCTGGTTGTAGTAGGTCTCTAAGAAGTCTAAAAAACTTCCGATACACGCAAGCATTCTTCAGCGGTAACATGTAAAAGATAGATTTCTGCAATAAGAAATAGCAGGACACATGATTCACTAAGTGTCAACACAGCATAAAACACTGTAGTTTCTATTAAACTACTTTTTTATAAACCATGCACCCCGCAATCATATAAAGAACACAGATTTTAGTATGCCAGACATCTAGTTTTCAGTGCGTTATAAAGATATAGGTGAAAAACTATTAGACTTCTCCAGTATGCATTGAGGCTTTAGTACAGTAAATATTAGCAATGGATTTATTACATTCTGTGCATTGCATCCCTACCTGAATGGAGAGCACTACAACTTGGTGTACTTGCTTTTTGTACCAGAAAAGCTGGACATTTTAAAACAGCTTATTTAAATCGTTTGGTCAGCAGTTTGGCCTGTTGTAAGATTGCTAATGGTTTTGCGCAAAAGTTGACTTTTTCCAAATACTACCCTTTTAATCACTGCAAACTCAGAAGAAACCGCTTCCAAGACCACTTGTTAGCTCATCATCTTGCGCATCTTACAAATTATTTCACCTTAGCAGTGAACTACTGATAACTCCTCTCAAAGTACAATGTTCCAGTTTTCCACCCCTTTCCTAGTAACTTCTGGCAGAGAAGACTTTCTTACAACTGATGAGGAGTATCAAAAGCCGTGCTGAAATTAAGATGCGTGACATCTGCTGCTCCACTCGCATCTACAGAACCTGCTACCAAACCGCAGAAGGGTTCAACACAATCCATTTCTGTCATATATATGTTGGTTGTTAAATGACCTTTCTTTTTTGTTTAGGAGATTAGAATTAGTTTCTTTGGTTGCTTGTTACAGTATTTTCCAGGAATGAGAGGTAAGCTGACTGACATTTAATTTCCAGATTTGTTTTTCCCTTTCCTAAAAATAGGCATGACATTTCCTGGTGTTTTGCATCCCGAGCTCACATTCTGCATTCATTCCCCAGGACAACTGCTAACAATTCCAAAATTGTTCAGTAGGTTCTCGACGTAACCTAGATAAACTTCACCCGGCCAATTGATTAAAAATATTTAAGGTATGACATCAAGTAGGAGGGATGATTATTTAGGTAATAAAGATGAAATATTGCTTGTTTTCAAAAGCACCATGATGTTCTCATGTTTTTTATTATTACTTATTTCCAATTTATTATCTCAGCCATACCGAATGCTCTATCATTCTAGCTAGCTGGAGAGCACTTCTGATCCTCAGGATATAGTTTGTGGCCTTGAAAGGATATTGAGTTAAAAAGAAAATTAATATGAGCTAAATTAAGCCTCTCACTGCAGGCCTTACTTTTTAATACTGCAGCTAAATCATGTTTTATAATGTTTCCCCGTGTCTCGATGGCTTTTGTGTCCCTGTGAGCAAATGTGTGCTCTAAGCATTTGCCGCGTGCTCTTTGCTCTCTCTGCTCACAGTTCTCCACTTGGATGACTCCAGTCATCCAACAGAAGTCCCAAGGTAAAACCTGGACTTTGAGAGCTCCTCAGAAAGTAAATTAGATACTTGTTAAAGTAGCTGCTAAAAATAAGAGATCTGGAAGAGACTGGAGCCTGGAAGCCAGACTCTCTCCTTCCCTGCTCTAGAAAATGTGGAAAAGGAGGGATAGATGAGACGAGAATTTTTTATTGTTTTCTGCAGTTACACTACAACAGGAGAACATGACAAAGAATTTGCTCCATAGCATTGTCTGAGGTCTCCTGACCGTCAATTTCTTGCTCTCAAACTAAAAAAAAGCCAGCTGATGTTCTCCTTTAGAGTTATGAAAACTATAAAAACATTGATAAACCTCCACCATAGTTATATACCTAAAAGAACATCAGCAAAGAGCAGCAGCACGAGCCCCCAGAACACCCAGGTAAGTTATAGACTAAATATTATATGCAAATTCCACACACCAGTAATTATTCAGTAGAACTACATAACTAATTAAGTAACTAAAACCATATTAAAAGGCCATTTACACAAGCCTAGCTGTTTGTAGAATTTCTTCAAATGACATTCAATAAAGTTTCAGGTGCACTAAGGCCAGGAATGGGAATTCTTTTGTGTTAAGAAAGGGACGATGAGCACAGCGCTGAAGAGAAATCTTCTTCGCAGAGTCTCTCCTTTTCCCAGTCAGTTCTGATATCTAGGGCCACCAAAGTGGCATTGTGCTTTGGACACAGGTTTCTGCAAGACAATGATTTAACATTTTCTAACAGTAGTATTTGTAGTACTTGAGTTTAGCCCATTATATGGCCTTCTGCCACTTGACATTTAAAGGCTTGCAGATAATTGTGGGATATTTTGCATATTACTTTGTAACGTGCATAAAGTTTATAAATATGTATTACTTGGTGCAGTGTCTGTACCATTCATAAAGTTTAAAAGACCTAAGTGTTACCTTAAGAAGTACAAGAATTGTACTGCGCCTTTGTGCATTTATGAGCACATATATACTATCCTTGTAAACAGATTTGTACATGAAAAGGAAAAAGAACAAAAAAGGGATTTTTCTAATCATACCTTTGACAAAATAATGGCATCATTATCCTTCCTACAATGCCTAACTGTAGAATATTGCACTTGCAATTTTATATTCTCAATATTTCTGTAAAACATTTTATTATACCTGACCAAATTGCATAAATGTTATTTCAGAACTCTAAAAAAATTGGCTAATTTGAGAATGTAGTGCTCTAAAAATATCTCTGTTATCAGGGTTTTCCAGGAAGTAGATGGAGAAAAGGAGAACTAATTCTCAGATTATGCACTATACTGATATGAAATCCATTTGATTAAAAATATAGAAAAACTATTTTCTCCACCAAGCCATAAATTTGATTTGTCTCCTTCCTCCGAATCTGAAACTAACAACTGCAACTTGTTGCTTCATTTCAGCCTCTTTCATGCCTCCAAGTCCAATGAAAAAAAATCTACAGTCACCTAAAATATCCCGTTTGTCACTGCGCAGCATACCATTGCCACTCAGAACTTCAAAGCATCAGGAGACCAAATCGGGATCCTTCTTCTTCAAAAGCACTGGCTCCGTGAGATAAGAAAATCTTCATTAGCCGCTTGCTTTATGGAGACGATGAATCAATTAAGCAATTCTAAATCCACACAACGAAGGGCAATAATATGAATGTACCCACTAGATAACTAGCAGTTGTAAAACTTGTAAAACTTTCCACGGTTTAGATACTGCTGATACTAGAATTGGTTGTATGATAACTTTTTGTTTACTGCATTCTTTGCAGTTTGACTTTCATTGAATAGCAATGGTGTACGGCCATAACCCAGACTGCTTCTTTCATCCTTCTAGATGTTTTCAAAAAGAAGGATTTGGATGAGGGTTTTTTATTTTCAATGAAATATTTCACAGATGAGAAAAATTCAAATGATGTATGGTAAATATTTGTATTCCATAGAAAGCATCTCATGTGATAAGACTGCTCTTAGTTTCCATATGTGGAAGCATTCCAATTCGCTTTCTGGTGTTTGCAACTGAGCTGCTGAGAAGATAGTCCTCAAAGGTTCTTACTGTAGGAAATAAATTTAAATAGTTCATTTTCTGGAAGGGTTTGAATAAGTAGTTTTCTCATGCATCTATTCTTTAAAATGACTTAGCTTAATACAGCCAATGCCACTGTTCTGTTGTTCTTCTTTAAAACTTATTTTTAGCACCAATATCCAAAGCATTATGACTATAACAACCACAGGCTGGTTTAACTTGGAATTAAGAAAGCACAGTGTTAACAGGGGCAAATAGGAAGATATTGTTTTGAAGTCACACACATAAAATAGGCAGAATAAAAACAGGTTGCATGAGATAAGTTTAAATTTAGATATGACACCGTAGTTCTCAGTAGCATTTTGCAAGACATGCTAGCTTTAATAAACACAACAGTATGGTGGAATTTTTAGAAATGTCAAGGTAAATTAGTACCTCCATCCAAAACTGACTATGTGTAATACTGCAAAATTTATTCTACTTGATGAGTGTGAAGCTGCATCTAGAAAAAATTATGCCTTTGCAAACTTTTTCTCAAAAGAACTATTACTCCTAATTAAAGATACTGATTTCAGTTAGAAAACCCAAGGTGAAAGTATTCTGGCATACCTCCTGAAACAATTACCTCACTGATGCACAAAGGGGCCATCATTCAGAACTTTCCATGGTGCGCTGGTTTTGGCTGGGATAGAGTTAATTTTCTTCAGAGTAGCTGGTACCTGGCTGTGTTTGGATTTATGCTGAAAACAGTGTTGCTAACACAGATATGTTTTTGTTATTTCTGAGCAGCGCTTACACAGACTTAAAGACTTTTTTGCTCCTCAACCCACTCCACCAGCGAGCAGGCTGGGGGTGCACAAGAAGCTGGGAGGTGACACAGCTGGGACAGCTGACCCCAACTGCCCCAAGGGATATTCCAGACCATAGGACATCATTCTCAGCTTACAAAGCTGGGAAAAGAAGGAGGAGGAATGTTTGGAGAGATGGGATTTGTCTCCCCAGGTAACTATTAGGTGTGATGGAGATCGTCTCTCCTGGGGATGGCTGAACACTCTCCCCCATCGCGCTGTGGGAGGAGTGAGTGAGGGGCTCTTTGGGACTTAGCTGCCAGCTGGGATTAAGCCATGACACATGGGGAAGGAATTAACCTATTTGCTATAAAGTATTATAGGGAAAATTCACCAAAGAGTGATATAAAAAGTTATTCTTGAACACCAGAAAAGATAAATTCTCCTTTTTTTTCTACTATGGAAGAATAAGTGTTTTGTTTCTGACTTACGAACCTAAACTTAGCATCTGACAAAGTCGTAACTATTCTCAAAGTCAGATTGAGCAAATACATGATTCATGTTCGGGGTTTTTTTTCTGCCTTCTATTACACAAACAAGCTAACAGCAGTATGTATATGTATGCTGTGTATATATGATTGTATGAACTAATCTAATCCCTCAGAGAAAACAGAAACAAAAAAGGAAAATTGCGATACATTTCTTGTCAACTAGGGCAAATACCAATTGTCTCTTCTATGATTAAAGCTGAACAGATATTGGCCCAGCTTCATCTGATCACTCGATACACAAGCAAAATGGGGCAGATTCAAACAATAAATAGATCTAAATAGAGCCACGCAGATGAGCAGACCATTTTGTATTCTCTTTACAAATATCAGTTTTTCCAGGACAAGTCCTCGTGTCTTCATTACACTTTCTTTCTTTGCTTTAACCCTTCAACTTTTTCAGAGGAAGTTTTTAACAGTTGAAACCATCGCTGCAAATGCTGTGGATTACAGGAGCACAGAACGATCACACTTTCTACCTGGCATTAAACAGATCTGTGGCTACATGCAAAGATCTGTGTGTTTCTCTATCTGCCTATAAAAAACATCCAAACATTCCCAAAATCTCTAGCCAGTACTTTCCTTTGAAAAACTACTATTGCAGACATAGAGCATGTCATACAGAACTTAGCTTCTGAGAGCAAAAATGGAAGTTGCAGCTATATATGAAAAATGGAAAACTAATTAATGAGGCTTTAAATAGGACTTTAAAATGCAAATACTACAAGATGGAAATCCTGTGGAAGCTGGACTGGAAAAGTCCTACATCTCAAAGGGAAGAAGCAAAAAACCACCCATATCCACATGCAGCCCCTGTGATGCAGTTATGAAAGGTGCCGAGAGGAATTCAGTTTTAAGAGTGGAAGCAGAAATATCAGGCATGAGAGGGGATTTCTGCAGAGACTCAAGTAACTGCTTTGGCTTACAGATATTGATCAGAGCATGCAGATGAAAGGCAAACACATAGCTGGTCTTACAGACAACCCAGAATGTTATTACTGTGACAAAATCAAGCTATCTGCCTTTTCCCCTTTTTAATTAGATACTTCAAAAAAATATGGAGTGTACAGATTCTCATCATTTCACCAAGTAACTTCTCTCTTCAGTTTAAATGCAGGATTAAGCCTGGTGCTGAATCAGCTCACCCTGCCTCTGGAGAAGCTCAGACCGCTACAAATTTAGGAACTACTTCTTACAGATGCAGAGTTAGTCAGAATAAATCCTGTATCACAGTTCCCTCAGTTGCCAGTCCTTTTAGCTTTTGCTTTTAGGAGACACAAGCAATGAATTGCAGTGAGTGAAGCTTTCCGTGTTCTTAGAACACTTATTTCCTTGCTATAACTGTTGTTTTGAAGGTATGTGTGCCACAACAATCTTGTCAGGATGCCCCAAAAGCCTATCTGTCTTCTGACCACGTCTGAAATGCAGACATCCCTGCTTGACTCCCAAGAGTTAAATGCTCAGACTCGCCATATCCTGGAAGTATAGATAAATAAACTATAATAGAAAATGGGAGGGCTGGAAAAGTCAGGATAGGGCACATCACTTCACCTGTGTCCCCTTCTGCTCCATACGGAAAGAAATGAACACGCTTTGGCTGTCTTTGCATACATATTTATGCCTTAGAATTACAGAAGTATAAGGAACTTTCTGGGGCACCGTTACTGCAGACAATTAATGTCCAAATACGCAATGTATCTGCCATAAACAGCCTCTCTCAGCAGATTCTGAAGCTGCTTAGGTACTGTGCCATTTCATTAATCAGTGTTTGCCTGAGGCACAGCACATGAACTTACCTAAATTGCTGCCAGGGTTCCTAGATCATCCTTTGCCTCCTAGTAGGTTTCAGAATGAGAATTACTCTTCAGTCACTACCCTACTTAGCGCATCCATTCATACAACATCCAAATGTATGCAGTACACACACAACAGACAGCAGGCAGTTGCTATTGTGTATGCAAATTAAGTCTCCTAAGACGAGGTGCAAGAGAGAACATGACATGTTATAGACAATATGTGGTGAAGCAGATATGGCAAAGGAGATTGAGTAAACACTATTCTACCCAAAACCGATCGTAAACTATCATTCCTTTAAGGCAGAATTTGACAGGAATTCTGAAAATGTTGTTGAATAATTAGAGGTAGATGCTACAATTTAATAGATGCAACATTTAATACTTTACATGATGAGGATATTAAATCTGATACGAGACGATTGTATCATATATGAGAAATAAGGGCCTATGTTCTTGCAGCCTTACTGCAGCTCTATTAAAATCGAAAACCTTGTCTGACCTAGGAAGGAATATTCAAAGGATTCAGACCTTGCAGTTTCAATGTGTCTGCTTATCAAAGGTACATTTCTGTGCACTGCAACGTACTGCAATGAATGAACAAATAAGCCCCATGAACTTCAGGTATTTCAAGCCTGTCTTAGACTCAAAGATTATATCCTTCTCATTTTTAATTTTAATTCAAAAAAACATTGATTTTTCTTCTGAAACACATACATTCAAACACTCTACAGACCCAGAATCTTTATACGCAAGAGTGCAGTTGGTGAAGTCTTCAAGCACTGCCATTTGTGCCTGGATCCTGCGGATTCAGAAGTACAATGACCTAACGTTCCCTGTTTGCTGTTAAAAGCACCTCTTATTGTTTCATACCATAATCTTCACTAAGTTATATGACCATTCAATTTAAATTCCATTTCAGAAACTAAAACAGCATCTAGAGATCTATGTTATTTAAAACAAAAAGGCAGTATTTAAATAAGCATTCCGGTAAGAGCAGAAGGCTGAGACATCCTGAGGAAGAGTATCAGAAACCCTAATGACCACTACACATTCCAATTCTAAGTAGTAAAAGAAATCCACAACTAATTAGCTTACAAAAATAGAATACTAAAAAAAAAACAAAACCCAAGACCCAAAAGAGGGGATTATTTCCAGATGTTTAAAGGAAAACAATTTTTTTCTCCATATACCAGATAGGGAGATGGCTTTTGACATCAGCTCTGTCTACTTAAAAAGCTCTTTTTGTACTGACTCTGCCGAAACAGCTCTTGCTGATGAGTTATGTCAATGGAATGTGGTATTTTGAAGCGTGATAAAAAGTCATCACCCTGTTTGATAGCATGGTAGGGAAAACAGCTTGAGCAACACTGAAAGCAGCTCACTTTGAAAACTACTAAAGTAAGGGAGTTTCACAGGGAAAAAAAGAATTGTGCTTTTACACATTATCTCCCACAAGTGCTAGACTGCTCACTTTCTGGCATAGACTAAAAGCTCTTCGTGAGTTCACAGACATCAAAGACCTAGTGAATTCCAACACATGGCTTATCTCTCATACATAACTACTTTAGTGATGGAGAAACACTACTAGCAAGTGACCGTTGCTTACGCATCTGAAAGATACTAGTGAGATGTTCTTAAAATTGCCAGTATTGTATAATATTCTTCCAGGATATAAATAACCATTACAGCTTCTAGAGGTTAGCTTAAATTAAAAGTTTTTTCCATATACTGCATTGACACTATCAAATTCACCAGCTACACACTACTTGTGATACTTACAAAAGCAGCTGATGTTATCCCCACTTTTTGCCCCTCAGGATCATTTGTAATCCTGGAGACCGTAACACAGAAGACAGATTTGACTACAGCACTCACCCACACAGGCTTTTTTTAAACAACTGCAGTCCTAATGCAATTCACTGCTCCAGCCTAAGACAGACACATCTGTACTTTTTCAATTCAAAGACCTATTTCACTGATGGATGTCAAACCCCATTGCAAGACAGATTGGATGTTTATTTCATAAAAGTCAATACACAGGATAACGTCAGGCAGAAGGACAGAAAAGAAAGGGAGGAGGGAAAGCACATTAATAATTTAGTGTTGTCTTTGTTAATTCAATATTACACCGAGGTATTCTATTAAAGTGCCATGTACTAAAAGCACCTCTTCAAAAGGGATGCCAAATTCACCTCAGTGTCAAGGAAGTTAAGCCTACAAAAGAGGTACCTTAGTATAGCAGCATTTAGCTACTTTGTATTCCTGCCTGCTAATGTCTCCTGTGATTTGTTTTTAGTGATAAAATTTTGTCTATAATGTGCAAGCATTGCAGCACTTCAAAGTAATGAAACCCAATGGACCCTTCAACCTTATTCTGTTTATGTTATATAATTATAAACTCATTATTTTTATATAAAATGCTATTCTCATCTAAAAAAGAATGCTACAAGATCTAGCAAAAGTATCTGTTAACCCTGCAAACCGAACATATATCTATCAACTACACCCTGATGGCAACTGCTCTGTTTGCAATGGAAAAGATATTTGTTTTGTGATCATGAACAGAAAAATTCAAAATTAAAGTGAAAGTTAAAGCTGAGCTCTTTCTGTCTGTTTTTTATCCTCACAAGCAATAAACATTCTGATACCTAAACCCTGCTTACTCTCACCTGTGCAGGATCACTGTCAGCAGCACATGCCAGATGAACTCCAGCACAATCACTGAGCCACAGTTTTGCCACCCCTTGTAATTCTCCACATCATAGTCCCAACCAGAGAACTCATATTTGAAAAGCACTGACTACTGTCCTCCCTTATACTGGTATTACTATCTAACTTTCAACCCCCATTATTAGGTATGTATTCAATTTAATTTTTCAAATGTGCATTACTTTTCACTGACATTTTACTATATGCTGCTTAATGGCATTTCCTGATATATTGGCTAAAAAGAGAACAGAACTCCAAGAACTGTGTTTAGTTCCTTTTATCTCTCCTTACTATAGTCACTACTAGAAGAACAGCCTTATATCACTGAGATTTCTTATCAATTGTGTAATTTTGCCAGAAGAAGGACTATGACAGGCACCAGCACAGTCATTATGGTAGTTAAGCATCAGGAAGAGAATCTCAGCATGCTCTAGGTTTGTATGGCAAAACAAAACAGATAAAGAGCTGAATACGCATGCCTAGCAGCATATTCACTGCTTCACAGATAACTGCATCAATGGTACAAGACGTATCAGCGCCAGGAAATCTATGTTTGAGGCAGCTGGAATCCTGCATGTGAAATTCCTACTCATTCATGCAAGAAGAAAACATTTTTGCTGTACATTTTCAGGAAACTGAAAGCTACTTGCGAGGGAAATGGTTTGTCTAGGAAAAAACTGTATGTGCAAGATAACAACAGAGAAGTATGGAACTTAAATTACGTGTACATCATTACTACAGCCAACACTGATTTTTTTTTCTCTGACACTAAGTTCTGTGAAACGAGACTATATCTTGCTGCCGGTATATTGTGCCTAGTACCTTTAATCACAAGATCCAGCAAAGTAATTATTCTATTTTAACCTGCTGTCAAAGCACACAGATAGGCAAGCCTCAATGAAGAAATAAGGACAAATGCATAGTTGACCAATAAATTATTTCTCTTATTATTTTGACTTTAAAACTTTCCTCTGGCAAAGCTCTTAAAGCAGTTTATTTTTATGATGTTCTATTTGTCCTATAGAGTACGACTTGGAGTGGTGTCTACACTTCAGTTAATATAGAGTAATCCTGTTATACAATATAAGCCTGTAGTCTCCAGAGCTTCAAAGTAACAGCTTTTCTGTTCAGACTCCAGAAGATATTATGTTTCCTCTGCTACTGTTCACACTTCCAGCTGCTTTGACAATGATGGTATTTACAACTGGGAAAAAATGGTTAATAAAATTACAAGTATCTGCTAAAGAGGGATTCAGACAGTAATGTACTGTCATCTTGGGCTCACTCTGACACGGAAGAGTCATCCTTCTTCTGAAACCAAAATCCTGAGGGAAGTCAAACTACACATTTCCAATTCCGCCTGGCTTTCACATTCACTCTTTATACTGCAGATGCAATTCTTTTTTAAGACAGCATGTGAATCAAGTGCAGGGAAGGACACATATGATCAGAAAGAACTGCCTCACCTCTCACACCTTAATTAATCACATTTCCATTTTTAAATCATGTCCCCGGGTCCCTTTAATAATGACTGAGCACTTGAAGGTAAAAAGCTGCACTTACTCCAAATGCAGGGCAACGCTGCAATGGTAAGATCAGTTTTCTGCTGCCAGCGTCATGCAGAACTGTGTCCTGAAAATTATGGTATGCAGCAATTTGCAATAAAAAATGTATGTGTGGGACATAAAGCAAAATTAGCCTTTAATGTCTTTAACTCCAGACAAATGCAATTCATGTTGTAGCAAGAATATAAGATGAACACATATACATCACTGTGCCTGTTAAAGGGTCTATTTTTAAATAGATAGCTCTAGCAGAGGGTCCAAGATCTGGAGGAAATACTAAACTATGAAGACAAGATAAGGCATCACCTGCCTCGTAGGCAAAACCACCAGGCAGGAGAGATCTCACACACAGGAAAACACATCTTCAGTCTTTCCCAAATAGCTTCAGACAACTATACACAACTGAATCTGGCCAGTCAGGTTGAACTTGGTACTCAGATATTTCAATTGCTTCCATCTGGGCTTTGGGCCTTGAGAAGAAAAAAAATAGGTGAAAAAATAGGGGGATCTTTGGAATTTTAATTTTCAGTCACTGGATGAGAAGACTGAACCATGTTGGTAAATAGAACTGAAACGTATGTTTATGTATATGTGATACTGACATATAAAAATGTGTTGGGCCATACCATTGTAATTTCACACTACACTATACATCTCAACATATTTTTTATTAAATATGAATACCAATAAATACCCCAAATACCCATGTTTGGTACATGTAACTGGATAACTATTTAAAAGTAAATGGCCTTACTACATTACTAATCTTACCGGGGTCCAAATTTCTCTTTTTCTTCTGTCATACTTACAAAAGCAGATTAAAAAAATGCAGCAGTTGGAAAACAATGTGTCATAATGGCTTTACTGCTCCTGGATACAGTTTCTGTTCCTAAGTTCAAATTAAAAAAAGAACTATATGTTTTCCAGTCATAAATACCATTCGTCATCCAGTGCCTTGTTCCCCAACCAGTCCCATTGTCTCATAAACAACAGAGTGGATCCAGTTTCTGCTGCAGTCATTTTTAAAGTCAGTTTATATGTTGTGTGTCTTCTCAGCACTGCTTAGCACACAAGATGATCTCTAAACAAGCCTAGTCAGTCTCTGGAGGATGGTTACTTCAGTCATTTTAAATCTGAGTAACTTACACTGACTTGTCTGCCAACATTGTGGTAGATACCTTCCAAAGTGCCTATTTCTTTGAGTTTGTATTTGTCTGTAATCAGCATCTTGTGGTAATCTTATCACTGTCAATCAGGATGAAAATATTAACCAGGGAAAAGCATGTCTATTTAGACATCCTTAGTTTCATCAGCTCTCTGGAGTTTAATTATGAATAATATTAACATATAGGCAGAGATTTATGCACTGTGTGAATGATACATACAGATAACAAAAGAGGAGACTGAATCAACAGTCAACTAAGCGACAAGGGTCAGACACGTGGTTTAAGGAAAGTTTAAAAATTTTAGTCTTACACTTCAGTGATTGCTGCTGAATAAATTCATACTATCACTAAAAGCACGATAATTTATTTAGAGCTGGGTGGAAAGGTAAAAGACATAAACCAGCTTTCAACTGACAGCTCATCAGAACATACTACTGAAGACTACAATGTACTTTGGAAAAGGCTTTAAGGATAAGAAGAAAAGGATTTTTAAGGTTGCAATAAATATTTGTAGATGTGATAGTACACCCTCAGGAGTTCCTGTTTACATATGGAAACATATTTTGTCAGCAGAGAAAAGCATATTAAATAAATACTTTCTTGTTCTTCCTTTATGCACAAGGCAGTTTTACAGAAGGGGAATGCAGGAGCAAGCGGCCGCTGTTCACCAGTCCTGTCCAGTACAGAGATTCCAAGCTGCATCAAAATACTAGAATGAACACTTGAGTTTATAAGCACGCTCAAAAAACTAAAGTGGTATTCTCCTTGCAATAAATAGCTCTGATGTGCATGGAAGGAATCCAGAATGCTGTATCAACTGGGACAATGATTTACGAGAACAGGAGAATAGAAAAATGCAGCGACTGCATTTGTACACTTGCTGTGTATTATTCAACTAAAACCCAAACAAAATAACATACACCCTACGTGGAATTACTCATTTGGTTTTCAAGTAAAGCTCTAGCACAAAGTTGAAGCTCTAGCTTCTATCTCCTCAGAATCTGGAATCATACTCAGAAGGTCTTTCTCAAAGTTCACAATTCTGATGGCAGTTCCTCTTCCCATCACCAGAATCTTGGCTTTCAGAGCACAAGCCAAAAAAAGGTGCTTTTCTTTACCATCTGCATTTGATTTGTGACCATTTAACAACACAAATCAAATCCTTCTGAAACACCACTCTGCTCGCTGTACTGCCCAGGTTGCTTCTAGCTCCTCTGCGCAAAATTTTTGAGCTTAAAAAGTCAGACTTTAAACTGGGTCAGAAGACCCAAAAGGGAGACAAATATTTTCCCTCCAAAGGTTTACAGCATAACCAACGGGAAGCAACATCTGAAGGACAGACAACTTCCCAAATTCAGTGATCAGATTTAAAGACCTGATAACTTTTTTTCTGGGGTATTTTTGTGCAAAAGAGAACTAGAAGAAAGCGTAGTTAAACTCCTGGGTCAGACATTTCTAGTCCTTTCTCACTATGAATTAGGTGAGGCAAACAGGGAGGCAGTTTGCAGAAAGAACAGATTCTGAAAAAGCTTTCATCAGCTGCACTGGGAAAAGCTGTTTGAATTTCAAAAAAACATTTTTCTCCATCCCCACAGCACCAGCTAACTTTTTAATCTCAAATCTTTAAAATAAAGCATCCAAGGAATGGGAGGATGTGCCGTTTGCAGGTAATGATATTTGGACTGTATGTCTAAGATGGATCAGATTACTGAAGCATGAATTCACAAAGCATTGCAACGGAGATGGGTGAAAAATTAGTCTGCATATTTTATATTGCCATGTATATGAAATACTAAGAAGGCAAAGCTGATCTTCTTACACACTGGCAGTATTTTCTGTACACAGAAAGTTCTGGTTAGTTTGCTTGCACAATGCAAGATGTCAGTCTTGAAGTACAGAATGTTACCTCTGTCACTGTTGTGCTGGTTCAGCCGTCATCATTTTATGCTGCCATCGGTTGGCTGATCACACAGGCCAACACTGAACTCAGCAACATCCCCTCAGAAATCTTCTTTCAGACAGTCCTGCCACAGGTTCCTGTGGGCCCAGCTCCTCCGCTGCCCACTGTGGTGCCAGCATTGCCTGCTGGACACAACAGACAGAGATGGCTCCTCACATGGAAGGACACCACCAAGAAAGCTCAACAAGAGGCAACCAGCCCCCACAGAAGCCACACCCAACAGGAAGCTCCTCCAACTGATCAGCTCCTGTTGAAGTAGCCCTGGCCTCGCCCACCACCCCAACCACGACCACCTGGGTGAGGGCGGAGCCACAGAGACACAGGTGGGCCAGGTTCTGCCTCTGGAACATGAAGCCAATAAGAAAAAACCAAAACATTCTGCTAGGTTGTGACTCATCCACAGGTCAGCTCCAATTTGGGGCCCACAACTCAGGCCCCAGCACTTCAGTCACCGAAAAATGTGGCCATTTGTCAGTGACATCAGTCTCTGAACATATATCGATATTAGTATCTTTATATAGTCATGAGAAGTCTAAAAGGTGCCAAACACGCACAGGCCCTCTTGAAATAACATCATTAAACTATATATGTAGTTCCAAAGCAACAATTTCATATCCATCCTTTTATTCCTCCTAAAAGTTCTAGTACATTAAATGCTACATTATCTTTCTACACTTAAATTTCAATTCCTTTAAAGTTTGGAGAAGTTTTTTACCACTAATTACCACTATGTCTGTGTGGCAAATGGGTTTTTAAAGCTTCCTTTAGTCACTGACAGTGCAATATGAAAAAATTACTGCAAGAAAACACATTTTTACTAGTTTGAAGAGAACATATACCACCTCACCTTTAATTCTTCAAACTCAATGAGTATCACAGCTTTCTACTCTAGCACTAAAACTGAAAATGGGAAATGCTGCGCCAAGTCCAGGCACATTCCCAAACACATAAAAACCAAAAACATGCTAGATCCTAAATTCCCAGATATCCTCCTGCATTCTGCACTGTCCTTTTGGTACCCTGAGATGGAAGAGTACATGATGATAGAGGTGAGTTTTATTATTATTCCTCCTTTGATAATGCTGGAGCATTTGGGTTGTTGCTTTTTCTAGTGGTAGAATACGATAAAAGACCTGTCATGTGGTCATAAGAAGCTGTACTAATGGAAAAAAATGACAAAGTTAAGACATTTTTGTAGAAGAGGTCTGGTTTGTACATTTTTCGCCTCAAACTTTCAAAACCTGGTAGAACCACAGACGTTCGCACATACGTGTAGTTAATGGATCACTTTGTTCCAAACTCCTTTCAGTTCCTGATGTGTCAACGCCAGAATGTTTCAGCTGCTTTTGTGAACCTTCCCAAGCCTTCTGGCCCGCCAATGTCTAATTTTTGACCACTTACTTTAATTTCTGGTTGTCCAAAACCTACATTTTCTTCACTGTTTGATGACAGACAACTAGTTTGGATGTACTGAGAAAGCAGAGAAAAAAATGTTAGAGAAGAATAGTCAAAGCCTAGGTTTGCAGGTTAAAAGGGAATAACAGCTCCACAAACAAGGGAACAAATAAAGCCTTGTCTCTTCTCGGATAGTACCTGTGCTGAGCTCCCATGTGGATACTGTAATATGTAAAAAGGACTGCAGCTTTTCTCACACTGGATGCATTATTGCTCTCTTGCTTCCATCCAGCTTCACATTATCATCAAAACTTCTTTAAAATTCAAGACATCTCTCCTTCTGTCAACTTCATTGAAATCAGCCACAAGCTTCTAGAGGGATTCTAGAGGCCAAGAGCAGATGGTGTCAGAGAGACAGAAAGGTCTGGAACTGGGTGAAACCAAAAGGAGATGACAGACAACAAGAGGGGAAGTAGAAAGTTGGAGGGTTTTTTAATTATTATTTTTTCTCAATGTTGAGTGTAAAACCTAGTTTAACATTCATCTTTTCCATTGCAAAGGTAAACCAATTCACTTAAGTTTCCGGTTTCAGGTTTTGTAGATAAAACAGTTCATCCGTATTTAACTTTTCCAAGAAAGAGGTACATTAAAGAGAGGTGAAGTGGAAAGAGCTAGTAGCTTATTACACCTCTTCTACTTTTCAGTTCAATGCATGTTTCCATCTTATGTTTATTTTGCAATTCAGTACTCTACCTGCTACTAATTTTTGTCATTTTGCCTGATTGTTTTTTATTATTTAAAAACGTCATTAGATAGGTTATAAAATCTGGGTGGAATATGGTGCTTTTCACTACTGCTTTATTTCCTATATGCCCATAGCTGCTAGTAAGAATCAAAAAAAAAAAGTCTTCCTCAGTATTACATGCTGGAGATAACCCACATGATAAACTTGTTTCTTAGAGCTTACAAAACTGTCAACATATGTACATGATTTTGAGCCTTGGTTAAACTTCAGTGAATGACAAGAAGTGACATGCCCTCTGAGCCCCTGGTTCCAAAGCCAGCGAGCCTTCAAACCTCTTGCATGGGCATCCAGTCTTCCTAACTAAATTCCATTAAGGTAAAACTGCTGCTGCCACCTTATTAATTCATTTTCACACCATTTCCCACTGTAGTATGCCATTCTCGCCTTACTCTACCACCTGAATATTTCAGTTTTACATATTTTGCTTCCCTACTGAGTTGCGTTTATAATTTCCCCATCTTCCCGTTTCTTTTGCTGTACATTGCTTTCATGTTTCCTACTGCTTCTCCAGATCTCCATCTTTTGAATCATTTCAGTTCCCTTCGTACATGTTCCACTTTTGTATTGTGAGATACTCCCCTTGCTCCTTTTGCATTTCTTCAGACCAGAAGATTATGGACTTACTGACCTCTGACACAAGCGGTGCCACTCAGCAGGAGGAAAGTCAACACACCAGGTAGACAAGACCACTGAAGTGCCAAGTGGCACACCTCAGGGAGAGGCACTAACTAAAAAATCGTGGCCAACAATGTAATCCCCTTCTCATCACACACTGTAGTTTTCACATAGCTTATCATAGTTCACACTGTTAGATACGTTCAATACAGAACAGACTGTTTACTTCAGAGACGTAAGACTATGCACGTCTGCAACTAGCCGTAGCTGAGAGCAGAAAGAGATTAGGAGCAATAAAATCATAAAAACTGGCTACCAAATACATAGGAGACATAACAGCCCATCTCTGAAGAGGAAACTGGTGACGGCTCCCTGTGCTGCAATTCGCTTTCAAAGTCACAAAAACCCTTTTGAACCTCTTGTATTCCCCTGACTAATGCCATCATTATTTCAACACTGGCTGTTCAGAGCAGAACAGGTGCTATCTTGTCAAATGAGACTCTTCTGCTTTCATCATCCCGGAGTTATTCATTGTGTATTGTTACCGCTGACAAGGTTTTGGGTTGCCTGGATACCAGGTCATGCTGATATAACTGCTAGTGATCTCTGCATAACCAAACTTTTTTGGTGAGAAGCAAGCGAGGGGAGGAACGGCGAGGAAAAGAATTGTTTTATTCCCGTATGTCGTCCTCTCATCAAAAGAAGTTCCATGAGCTTATCGCAGAGGGCCGTGGAGAGAGGACTGGTGGAATACTTCCAGTGCCTGATTAAAATGATTCACACTCTATAATAAGCCATCATTTCTAGTCTCATTTCTAAAAGCTTTTCTTCCTCACTACTTACAACAGTCCGCTAGATTCCTAAATAGAAAGGAAAGATTAATCTGTGCTAAATTATCTGACGTAGGTTTAAGATTATTCTGACAAAAAAAAAAACAAACAAACAAACCACAAACAACGAAGTTTGCCCAAGGAAGCAAAAAATGTAGTACCCACCCCCCTCAGCTATGAACACCACATGAGCCACCAGCATCATCCCATTCAAGGAGACACTTAATAGTTACCACAAAAAAAGTAGTTAAATTCACTTGAATTAGGTTTTCATTCTGCATTTTCTTTATACCTCTTGCAACAGATGGCTTTCAGAAATAAATGTTTTTCAGCCACATGCTTGCCTAAAGTTTCATTGGGACTTGTTCTGTAAATATGATACATGTAGAAAGATTGTCATAGTGGAGGGGGTTTTTTATGCAAACTGCTTTTTGTTTTTTCATAGCGTTTAAGTTTTATTTATAAAGCATAATTTTCCACTGAGATGCTGGAGGCTCATCTTGTTCTTCTCCTGGGACAGGAAGGCTATTGGCAGTATCACTTTAGACAGAAAAAAAGGTTGACCTCACCTGCAATTCCCTGCACAAAAATCTATGACTGAATTCCCTATACTAACTGCTTTTTTAAATGGTTCAGACCTTCAGGACACAAATTGTAAATCTCCAAATTTATGAAGATATACACCACAGGGAAATCCATCTTCATCAATGGCACTCATTCTCACATAGCCAGGCAAAAAGGTTTTGCCTAAATAATACATTTTGGCAGCTTGCTCAAGCATATCAATTGAAATATTGAAGTTGATTGAAATGGTCCTCAAGCCTTTAATGTTTTAAGCTAATGTTATATGGAAGCCATCATCTATCACACACAGGTTTAGAAAAGGCAGGCTTAGCCAACTAAGAAGTTTTTCTCAGATGATGCCCTGATGATTTTGAGCAGGCAGGGTTTGAAGTCATGAAAACCACCTGCTCTTAAATGGAGAAAAAGATGTCTAGTCATGAACTCAGTTAATCTAGAAGATTAAAACAAATCTTCTCAGTACCTTCAAGAAAGTAATTATTAAACATAGCAATTAAAAAAATATGGATAAATGCTCTTGACCACAACAGGTGAAAAAAAAGATGCAGAATTGGAGAGGTAGTGTGTAAGAATTAAAAGCACGTTTTCATTTCCAAGCAAGCAAACAAAACTTCTTTAAAGTCTTGGGTATCATAAGAAAATCAAATGTACAACAGATACAAAAAAGAGCTATGTAGGAAGAGGGAAGGGAGGAAGTGAAGGGATAGAAAGGAAGCAAGAGAGCTAGCAAGTGTCAGAAAGGACAGAAACTGAGAAAGAAATGATACAATGAATTAGTTAAAATAGATGTGATTTTCAATGCATTTATATAAAGAAATTGCAAGGAAGTTCGTGGAGTATTTTACTGATCTCAATCCATATTGAAATGTTAAAGAAACAACTTAATTCCTATGTCTTCAACAAAACATTGCATTCCTTTCATTCAGAAAGAGATGTCAAAATATAGAAGTCTGCATCAAAGTTAATATTTATATAAAGATTCACAGGGAAGGAGTTCATTTCACTTCCTCCTCCTATGGCTGCTACACAGTTGGAAAACTAAAAGCCTTTGTAGAGAAAACAGTGATGATGCAACTTCAAAGTGCAGCAGTACATATTTTCAGGACTGAAATTAAAAGAGAGGAAAAAATATTTAAGAAAATGTACACATCAAGTGACTCCCTGCCCAAAGTCTTTCAGATTTTTTGAATGTGGACTCATGACTCAAGTAGAGCCATAAAATTCTCTGAACCCTGATGGGCAATACTAATAGGCATGCAACTTGCAACACTTTTTAACATGTATTTTTAATTTAATCCATTAGAACCACAAAGGAATAATGTATTAAAGTGATAAGTCTGTACATTCAGTAAATAAATATCAAAGTGAAAGTCATGAAAGCTTGAGGAAAAAAAAAAATGCAGTCAGAAAAGAAAAAAAAAAAGAAATTTAAAGCCCTTGAAGGAATACATCACAGAAAAAAATAAATTGATCTACTAAATTAATTAAGTAAATTGATTGTAAAAATTTACTACCCTGTGCAATACAGAATAAGTCTCATGGGAGGTAAGTTAGCAGAGTCAATTTGAGTCTTTCAACCATGAGAAACTTGTAAAGCACCTCATAAACTCTTTCAATAATACTGTAGAAGAAAACTAAAAACTTTCTATACATGCTAAATACCTCAAGCAATAGTCTACAGAGTACTTCCCTGCATTGCTCTTTGTTAAGCATTCCCAGCTCGTCCATTTGTATTCAGACCAAAATAACAAAATAGATAATTCTTCCAATGCACATTTAATTACGCTCACAGTATATGAAAATTTCTATAGAAATCTACTTATTCTCCTTTTTGTTGCTTTATTGAGACTTTTATTCGTTAAATACAGCTCAAATCTTAACTTCAGAAACTCACCAGTTTGGGGAAGCAAACGTCTTCCTAAATTTCCTGTCCCCAGCTTTTGACAGAAGAACTGCCTATGAAAAATAATCCATTCCTCTTAATCACAGAACCAGCTATTTCTAGAGCAACCATAAGAGATCATCTAGAGAAATCCCCCAGGTTAGGGCACAACAGCAATACCTAGATTATTCCAAAGAGAAATTTGTCTTATCATACTTACAAAGATTACCTGTAAAGGGTATGTCAAAAGCTTGTCTCACAGAAAAGCATCAGTATCCATTTTTTCCTTTTGGTTAGAAAAATCCACCTAACACAACTCTTCCTTACAATAAATTATGCTGATGTATTTTCTAGTTCTATCTCCTTTCCCTGCCAGCTATACAGAAAAACTGCTCATCATCCACTTAATAATCTAATATGTGCTAGAAAATGTTATCGTGTTCCTTCCTAATCTTCTAAAACTAAACAAATCCCATTCCTTCATCTTTTCATCATTTGCCAGTTCTTCTGGGAAAACTGCTAACTCCACAGTGACAGTGTCTCACATCTTTGAGGGGATTTGATCTTTTTCCAGTTAACTCGGCAACAGACACAACGGAAGAATTTCTGAATTCATAAAGAACTGGTTGTGATCATGAAAAGCACTTCAGTCAATGCTTCTAATAGATATGCTAATTAACAGAGATAACCAGTCTTAATCAAACTAATTACATTGCAGATTAAAGGTATTTGGAATTTAACACAGCTTCTTCTATGTATCTACATTACATTATGGTGACCTTAAGCAGCAACCTGGAATAAATATGTTAATATGTTTCTTTAAAGGATTCTTAACGCATAATTTAACTGTAAAATTTTAAAGAGAAGAAATAAATAAGAAGACATCATAGTTCTTATATTTCCACTCTTGTTTAGAACTTTGGCAAAAAAGAAAATCGACCCTGTCAACTCTGGTAAAGATCAAGATATTCCTCAGAATCATCGACTTGAATTTCAGTTTCTTGTTATTGATTCACGGACTGTGCGTGTCAGGCCAGTGCAATGGCTCACGGACACAGGGGAGCTGAAGGCGATGCTGGGAATACATAACCTGATGTACCCGGGGCGTTGCAGCTTGACTATCGGCATTACCTGCCACCGAGGCATCCATGTATCGTGCAGCTTCAGCATGACAGATGACGAGATCACCTTACAGGAAGATGGAGGCCATGTATCCTAGCAGAAAGGACTGAGTTCAATTAAGGCAGTGCAATCACTCTCCCAAAGATGCTCCATTCTTTACGTCGCTCTGAAGGTTTCAGAGCGCACATTGAAAGAGTGTCAACAAAAGCAGAGGAACGAGAGAGTACCAAAGTTTTGGGTTTGGTTGAGGGGTATGTAACCCTCTTCACAGCTCTCACTGCCCATCCCAGAGGATTTTCACTTCAGCACTTCCTTCTCCCAAAACAGCTGACGTCTCAAACTGTCCGATGTAATTTTTTATAGGAAAGCTTGTCCAAAAAGGTGATTCTTAATTGTAGAGTGCACAAAATCACTGTCTGTGCTGTGAGAGGTATTTTATTTGTTCAACTTTATTGCAAAATTCTTACTATGCCTCTTAGGTTGCAACCTCTTTCCTTCCCCCATTTTTTATATTGAATGGTGTCCTCCTTTTTGACCTTCTGTACCAGAGCTCTACATGAGACCATCTGACTAAGGTCTGAGGTGCGGAACGATAAAACTATGGCCTATAAAATATTCTCCTTACCCATTTTTTTCATTTTGCATTATGTTTTGTTTGTTTTCACATTTCAGCAAGAATAAATCCCATGACAGGATCACAGTGTCATTGATGGCAAGAGCTTTTCACAGTAAAGAAAAGTAGAAACATAAAACTGTTAAATGTCTCCAGAAGCTGGAAGGAAAACAATGTAGTAATTTTATTTTAATTGCTACCCACACATTGTCTCATAAGGTCAATTTGAAATGCATATATTTAAACTAATTAACCAACTTACTTGTAAACATAGTATTTGTTCTTCTTCTGCAGAGAATAAGAGCTGAAAATGATAAGGCAGCTACTCTGTAATACATAAATTAATACACACATGGACATGCATGGAAGAACGATGGCAGAAGAAAGACACGGTGTAGGAATCCTTTCCATATATTGCAATTATACTAGTAAATAAAGTAAAAACATTAAATGCTTCTCAGTATTCTTGATGCAGCTGTGGTATTAGCACTGAAATGAGCAAATAAAGTTTATTTCCGATGCAAATGAATAATTCGCCTGTTGACACTTTCACCCTAACTATTCCTCAAAGTTGACCGTTGCATGCTTCTGTAGAATGCAGGCACCCTAAGCTCTCTTCTCTCCAAAGACAATGTCATATATACTGAAATATTTTAGAGGCATCACAAGTAATTAGTACCAATGTGCTACCAGTCATCCCCCCCAAAACATCCTCGAGCCTTTTCCACCTATAGTCATCGTCTAAAATGACATCTATAAAGAAAATTATTTTTTAGCTGTTACTACTTTGTATGAAGAAATCAACATTCTACATCTGTCTACATCTACATCTATCCTGAAGGAAAACCACCAAACACTTCCATCTTTGCTGATATCTCCCAATTCGTAAGAATATCAGGATCTTGTCTGGAAAAGACAAAACTCTGAAATGAAGTCCCACCTCAAAACACCTCTCCATAGATGCAAGAAGCTGGATGAAGTCTCAGTCTAGTCCCATAACACATTCCATTGATTTTAATTAGAAATTGATGGTTGGTATGATAAAAACTCCCCCTCTTTTAAAAGTTGTTTTGCCACTTGAGACTTTGTGAGGCCACAGAGTGTTTTAAAACATTCCATTCAGTAAGAGCCCTATACTAGGAAATACACATTTATTTTTCCACTAGCAAGTTTAATATCTTCAGGCACAAATCAGAAGTTATATGTTACATTGTGTAAATTGTACCCACTTAGATCTGCTTTAAGCCCTTAAGTCTATCTCACACTGTTCCTTATGTGATGTGCAAGAGTATAAAATGGCTGTAAGACAGGACATGTGCACGTGAAGAGGCAAATTAAATGCCTGATTGAAGAAGTCGGTACCCTCACTGTTTGTTCTTGTCCTTTTCTTTAATTAACTTCTTAATTGCTCACTTGTTCAAGCCAGCTTGGTAACAGAATACATCTTCACCAGCTGCAATAAGAGCTTACACTTCTATATACATGCAGACACTTGGATTTAGATTTCTTAACCTGTTTTAGATTAATTTCCTCCTGCGATTTGAATCACTGGCCTAAAACCAGGCATTCAGCACTGTGAGAGGTGACTTGGGATATGACACTCCACATAGTAGAGTATACACAACACAAGACATAGTGGAGACCTGTGTCCTCCTGGAGCTGCAGCTAGAGGCAAGTGGGACAGTGTAGATTGTCTAAAATGGCACCAGACATTACCTTCCGGCAACTGACTCATAACTTGACTCACTGTCAACACTCATAAAACCAGAGAAGCTGGGAATAAATGGCAAGAGTACTGAAGAAGTGATGGCTGCTTAGATGATATTCTTCTAGGTGTCAGAGAGGCTCACACAGGCTCCCTAAATCATCAGTGCAGCAGGGCTGAGTCTAAAAAGGTATACAAGGGATTCTGCTAGTAGCAGAGAATGATGTTAGAGGGTCATAATTTCTGAATGTTATCCTTTTATTCAGTTTTTCCTGCAAATTTATGCTAGATATGCTTGTTGGGTCTTTACAACACGTAGCAGGGTTAATCCAAATCTTGTTTCCATGTAAACATTCTTTTCACAGGCAGGTACATTTGTGAAGCCTATCTCAAAGCATGAATTGAATTTTTTTGCTAGCTCAGAGAAAGGTTTTCTTCTATGCTTTCATTTGTTTAAAAAGGCCTCTGGCTTGAACATCCTTGTGAGCCAAGTAATATGTTCAGAGTTACTTTCTAACAAAACTAAGAATTTACTGCTATTTTTTTCTTGCTGATGTTGATATATCAAGATGGGAATTGAGTTTATAAGAGAATACTAGAACACACGCCAAGTAACCTGAAATTAAAATGTAGCCAAACAGCTACAGGCAGCAATATGAGGGTGAAAAATACCACACTGCAGACACTCCCGTACTCATTTGGTGTGGTTGGTAAGAACTTGGGAGCGTGACGGCCTCTCTGAAGCAAGGTTGAACACACCACATCTCCTTCCTTGCCTCCCAGGCAGAGGTTATTAAACCACAGGTCAGCTCTCTATTTGTAAAATGTCAATTCAAACTTATTAGTTCAAATCTTTCGCTGTGGTTTAAACCAGGACAGCAGACTGTGCCCTCAGGCACTTGGGGAGCGTTCTTACAGCCAGCTCTGCTCTAGGATGGCAGTCTCTAGCTGATACCAAAAGGCTTAGTAAGTTCTTAAACCACATCAACCTATTCAAAGTGAACATAAGCCTAAATCCTAAGCTACCTTCTTATATTTTTTGAAGCAGTCAGCATTTGCTGTCTTCTGTTTAATGGGGAATCTGGGCAGGCCACTGAAGCATCTGCCTTGCTCTGAGGAGTCACATTTACCCAGAAAAATTACTTCAAATAAAAGTCATATGTAAACTTTGGTGTAATGAGTATTTCATAAAAGCAACAAGAATTAACATTCCTATTTTAACAGATAATAATTATTCTGTCCAACTGTCCCTTCTGTATATAAGTCTTGAATTTTGGAGGGTCCGGAATAGCGAAGGGGAGATTTCCTATGGCACTTCAGTTGACTGAACACTAATCCATTCCTTCAGTCAATTTAGCTACTGCTGATTATATTATTGGTGACCAGACGTAACTACTATAATATACTAACTACTGTAATATCCTGACCTTTTTGTTGATACAAAGTTTCATGTGCAGAACATATTTTTCCATTATCTGACATCATTACTAATGACCTGCTCTGTTACCCTTTAGTAAGCTAGAGCAACCCTATGAACACTATTTTTCTTCTATTAACCTGATTAATAAAGGGTTCTACACAGGAAACTGCTAAGCTCCCTCAACTTCTAGACAGAGCTGAAAGTATTCAATAGCTTGCAGGAGTCACCTACAACGAACAGCCAGCAGATAAAGATTTGTAAATGCTCTACGATTGCTTCAAACTAGGAAGCATTAACATTAGAACTGGCCTGGAATAGAAGCACTTGGAGCAAAAATCAAAATGTTTTTACAAGATGTAATAGCGTGCAAAGGAAGCTGCTGATAAACACAGCCTCATCAACTATACCACTGTACTGAAAACATCCAGTGAAAAACTTATTTTTAACCTTTTTCTCCTTATTCTGAATGACAATGAGTTTGTGATGAAAAAAATTATCATCCTTTTCCATGGCTTACGAGTGCCATTAAAGAAAAACTAACAAAAAAATCTGCTTTAATTACTACAGCTGATTATGGTTAAATTAACCAATTCAAAAAGTTTACAAGAAATCAGGAAGTTTCTGTGGTTTTTCACATCAACAAAAGCACTCAAGTTCTACTCCAAACTTACCAGTAGCATCTTCTGAAGAATATCTGTATTGAAGCACTCCAAAAGAAATGGCAATTTCTATATTTCTGGCCACTATATGGAAAGTATTAACTTCTGTCATGTCCCACTATTTGCCACTGTAAGCTGGTGATATTAAGCATGAATAAGATAAGGACTAAAGGCATACATGAATAACTGATACAGTTTACTATTGTGTTTTTGGAGTCTTGTTCACCTCAAGCTATATTCTGAACCAGCTTTCTCTTCTCACGTTAAAAACTACCTCACTTGTGAATAGTCCTCGAGACACCACGAAATCTATTCAAGGTTATGGCCCCATGTCATAATCAATTATTCTCCACTTAGATGTTAGTATAACTTGAGAATTATTATCTGATAGAGGTTAGCAACATAGTACTTGATTCACATACATCATCCTCCTCCTTAGGATCCACATCTGGGCTCTCTCCTTAACCTGCCTGCAACTCTTCCAGTTTACTCCTCCTCCTAAGCCTATTTTAACAAATACTTAGAAAAAACTTCCTAGTACTGGTATTTTATCTCCACAATCTTTTATTTAGATCAGCTAAAGACACAGTGTTTAAGTGATATTTATATTCTTGTGATTTCTATCATCTTATTGTAGGAGATGACAGGTTGACTGCAAGAGGTGGAATTTATCTACATAAAGCCCTTTGTGAAGATGCATAGGAAGGTGAATCTCAGTTACTAAGTAAATTAAAACATATGGCATTTGAGCACAACAGAATTGTGACTGAACGTGTTAGAATATGCAAAGGAAAAAGCAAACCTGTCGTCATGACAATTTTGAGCTTTAAAAGTACCTCTTTTCATTTCATCACATTAACCATCAGTAAATGAATATGAGGGAATAAATTCTCCAAAGAGCAAGTACTTTGAGGAGCGGATAAAATTTAAAGCAAGTAGATTGTGTCAAACTGACCTCTAAAATTACAGAAAATAGTTGCCTTCATTTCACTTATTTCTTATGTGCCTTCTGTAACACCTGGTAAAATCATTTACGTGTCAGCCTGTTCCAGAACACAATATATTTGACTGCATTAAGGAAGGATTCTGTCTTCCAAACATATCAAATAGCGTTCATAAATGTACCCATTAGAAAACCAGAAACAACTTGTTAGCTTGGAATACCCTTCCAGTAATGTGATACAACTGCCCATAGTTTTTTCATCTTTATTGATATATTGATTATTTCATTACGACATCATCAGTATATGGTGCTGGTTTTTGTAACTGCTGGTTGTGGCAATTCCCCAGTATTAAGTCACCACATTTACATTGTCACCCCGAGCCTCCCGTGTTTACAGCTCCAGTTCCAAAGGGACAGCTCACAAATCTCTCAGTATATGGACAGATGATCAGAAGTGACAAATTCCTGCAGTTTAGAGAGTCTCCACCAGTCACCTGAGCCATGAGAGCTGACTGTGCATATCTTCTTACTCTGCTCGATTTACCAAGCAGAACATATAAACTTAATTATCTTCAAGGTAGTTACCAAGGCCTTATAATTGCATATAACAAAAATAATCTAAGCTAACGCCTTTTAGGTTGTTTTAACTGGAGTAAAGAACAAATGCATAGTTAATATATTTCACAACAAACTTTTGCCTCTATTTTACGTTACTAGCAACCACAATCCTTCTCATAGAGCTCTGGTTTTGTTCTTCCTCTAGAAGGGACACGCGTTCGCAGTTTTGGACTCGGACTAGCTGATAAGGTACTAAAATGAAAGCTTTTCAATGGATTTTGCAGAAGTCAGAGAGCACTGTATCAGAAGCGCTGCTGGTTCTGGGATCTAGGCAAACCAAAGAGCAGAACACTGGGCACTGGGGATTCTGTTCAAGAACTGGTAATAGATGGGTGTCTAAATAGGTTACAAAATGGGGCATCCCGAAGTATGCGGAGAACCCACTGGAAGACCAGCAGCCCTTGATTAAATCACAGTGTTAATCTGTCTTCAGTGTGAAGTAAGATTGAGCAAACAGCTCTTGAGGAAAAGTTTCTTGAGGTCTGCCCTATATGTCCAACGGTACCTCGAGCAATTCCTCAACCACACAGTTTTCACAGGCTTTTTTTTGTCCGTCTTGTTAGGGAGTTAACAAGATCAGCCATAAGCTGAATGATATGACTAGCGAAGAGAAGCTTCAGGAAAGATAGAGACTGCCTTTTATTTTTTTTCTTTTCCCCAACACACAAAAGCTTACATCCTGGAGACCAAGTTGATAACTCCTACACAAAGCCTGCAGCTGCTTTTCTGCTACAGACCAACTCTGCAAACTTTGAAGGATACAGCTCCATGGATAAAAGGACTTTTGGGGGAAACAAGGCAAATGTCAGGAAAGTTGGAACATCACTACTCAGGTATCACAATGATGAGGAGTCCTACAAAGATACTCTATTCTTCTTTTGACTTAGCTGAGGAAAAAAAGCAGCTCAGGAAAGCAAAAAAAATCTGTACAAAGGTCTGTAGCAAAACAAAAATATGCCCAGGAACTCCCTGCAGAGCAGGGGCCTTTGCCATTTCTTCTGGGCTGATTACTGCAAATATAATCTAATACCCAGGAAGACCTTCTGAAAGGAAGGGCAATTGATGGATCGTGGTTGAAAAATGGGCAGGGGAAGATGAACTGAAGAAATGATAGATGGAAAGATGAAGAGAAAATATGTGGAAGATAAAGGAAAACCAAATAAAGGAAAACTGAGACATATAAGAATCAATAAGGAAGTAACAAGGATTTATATAAAAGGACTGGAAAAAAGGTGGAGACTATTAAAAAAAACTATCAGCGCTAGAAATTAATCCTACTATTTCTTGTTGCACTTTTCGATATTCTTCATTTCTTTAAGTCTTTCTAGCACATCATCTTTCATTCTAATTCTGGGCTTTTCTCCCTAAATGCCAATGAAACCTTGTAAACAGGTTTTCATCTGTTTAACTGAACAAAATAAATCTCCAGCTCTCTTAAGTGGTTGCTTACTTTCAGTTCTTCATTCCTTTAGTCCTGTGACACTCTCCTTCAAGGACTTTTCTGTATTAGAAGAAACTGAATGACAATTAATTTAGCACATTTATCACATTTGCACTGGCTAGATACTCTCCAGATTCTTGAGTAGGAATAATTTTGCTCTCAATGAAGGCAGACCCACCGTTTTTGGTGCACCAGGAAGAACGTATCATTTAATAAGCGAAAATTCTTCCCAAGAGAATAAAACAATTGGTGGATATGGGAAATTGCTAAAAAAATCTATTGGAAGTTCTGTTTTTCTCAGCAGTGTTATTCTGTGTGACAATTTGAGCATGAATCTGACTATAATGCAAACACTTACAATGATTAAAGTGTTTAGATGAAAAGTCTCCCTAATTTAACAGACATTTTTGACATGAAGAGAAGGCACGTGTCTTCTGCACCCTGTATTTATGGGAAAAATTGTGAATATATCTTAGAATTTTCTTTTCCTGATCACTGGACTGTTTAACTCAACATTTTCCATGGCGATTTGGATAAATTAAAGCCAAATTTCATGTTACAGTTAAAAAACATATCTTATATTTTCTGCTACTGTAAAACAACCGTGTGATTTACCATGTTCCCTATTTAGTGATTCTGATTAGGCATTAGATCTGTACACAGAAACAAGCAGCAGTCAGATAAAATCAATGCAGCAACAAGATGCCCTTTCAAAGGAAAAGCATCTCAACTCTCTTTTGCCATGCAAACAATCATCGAGTGGTACTTTTTCTCAATTTCTATTTATGATGCAAACCAAAACGGAAAAAAATCAATGCCCTCCAACACAGAGAGCACAGTAACCACAGTAAACGACCCATTCTTGCTCCTTATCACAGCCATGCCACTCTTGTAAAGCTTAAAAAGCACATTCCCAGGAATGTCAGTCAGAAGAGGAAATCTCCTTAATGATCCTTCACTAGCAAAGAGGTTATAAAGCTTTTAAACAGTTCTTATGTTCTACTCACAAAAAAATCTCCCTGGATATTGATCAGAAAGCAAAAAGTAAAAAGTATGTACAAATAAAAAACCCTGATACCCCCAAAATTCACCAGGCATGTTGCATCTTTTTTTTAATCTGTGATTTCTTTGAGCTTGATCATACAATTAATCCTTATTTCTTATAAAAGAGTAATTTTACCTGTATCAATTGAAAGAATTCACAAGACGTTAGAGATTTTGAGAAGGGCAGAAATAAAGTTGTTCACGATATTTCACCCTAATTAAATTTGTCAAAAAATCTTGCATTTGGGGCTCAACAGAATCTCCAGAACGATCACATTTGCCACTGACTGTAATTGTTCTGTTGTACATCTTGCTGATCTTGACTACATTTGTAAATGAATGGTGTAAACCCACCCATTCATCTCTAAAGTCATTAACTACTTAAGACTGTTCAGAAAGATACTGAGAGTGTTGCTAAGATTAAAAAATAGAACAATTTCATATAATTTTCAGCACCAGTATGGAGTGTAAAAACACTGAATGAAGGGTTAAATTTGCACTAGTAGAGAAAGCCAAATAAGAGATGACACTTGGGCTATGAGACCATCTTCAGGCTGTTCAGAAAAAAACCAGAATATATTTTCTCATAGCCCTAAGAAGAGCTTACAGCTGAAATGTCTTCTCTAATCTTATTGTTTATTTATAATCTGCATTTATTATCCTCTTTGCTTTTATTTTGCAACTGACGTCCTCCTACAGGACTCTATCTCCAGATGTTGATCAGTATACATTCTTTTTGCTAAATGTCTTCTGGATCTAAAGTCTTTTTCATATGGGGATTTGGTAATCATAACCTTTTCTGTCTTCACTGTTAGCATAAGCCTGCTCCTCGCAGGAGCAAGAAGTGGTGATGCTCACTGACTGGAGTTCTGTGTCATGCAAGCACATGCTATGGAATTTTTTTGTACAAGATTTTTCACATGTACTTCATTGTAGCATTCTGGCTGGCAAGTAAAATGGAAAATTTATAGTTCATTCTGAGCGTTGTGTAAGTACATTCTAAAGCAGACTCAGTTTAATGTTTTATGAAATTGGATTTTGACTGCTGTAATTTCAGATACTTAATTGCAATTACAAGCTCTGTTTTTAAAGAAACTGTAATTCAGTACAGTCACACAGTCCAAAAGGCTGCCTTCTGAAGAAACTGTTAAATATAACATTGCCCAGAAATGTTTACCTAATAATATCCTAGATGTCTCTGCTGTTTACCACAGAAGATAATTATCATACATGGAAGTATTAGAAGCATTCAATCAATTCCTCATAAGAAAAGAGGCATTTTGTTTACATTTCTGTTGTCTTCCATGACTGAGGAAAGAGGTTTCAACCGTCAACAATTCTATAGCTGGTATCCAAACAGCCCAGGAAACTACTGGAGTTTGTGATCTCTTCAACAGAGGAAGAAGCTGATGAACTGTGTTTTAACCCAAGGAAACATTCCATGCTAGGCATGGCTGTTCAGTGTCTTTTTTGATGATTCATGAGTTATTGCTATGGGTTGATGCATAGTTAATCCTCCTCCCGAGTGCAGCATCTTTATAACACATTAAACCTTAATCAGCTCAACGCAGTGATGATAGGGCAGATGGAGATGGTCAAAATGCTTCAGCCAGTGTGCAGTAGCGTAAGAGTTCAAGAAATTTCTTCCACTTGCATTAGTAAAGGCTTAGAATTTTTGCCAATGCAGTAAAGTCAGTTAGAGACTGAAAGGCATTCCTGTATCAGCAAAAGCCATGATGAATAAGTGGTTATATCAGTAATATCTGTATAGGGACTGGTGAATCTTAACCCTGAAAAAAAGCTGGTTTTCAGTGATTAAAGGACAATTTCTTTCAGGATCTAGGTATAAGCAGTTCTATATTACTAATGTATAGCTCTATCTGTTAAGAGACGCTGACACCCAGGAAACCTTTTCTAACTTACCCCTTTGTGAAACAACCTAGAGGAAAAGATGAAAGAAGTAAGAGAAATATATATTGCCCTCTTTCCAGATCAAGTTTAGAGAGTCAGATGAATACCCTGAAAGATCATACAAAGAGTTTTTACTTTTTTTTTTCCCCTTCCAGAACTCCTGGACTCAAACACCCTTCTTCTACCAGAGAAAGTGCTACCTCTTGATCATTAAATCACTGGCCGAGTTGTGGGTTTTTTTTTCCTCCTTCTTTGAAAGAGCCTCTGTTTCAACTAAATGCCATCCTGTATTTACCATTTCTAATATCTCCAGATGTTTTCTTCAGTCTTTTAGCATTCCATCAAGTTGAGTATAATCTGTGAATGTTCCCACAGTGGTATTATGTTTAGCCTCTTTCCTAGACAATTTCTACAAAAATTAAATAGGAAAGACATTTTCCAGATCTGTGTTTTCATACTGAAATAGTTCACTGTTTATGTTAAGTATTCCTCCAACTGTTTTTACTAAGTCTAAATTTTTAAAGAAAAAAACCATAATGTTGTGAATATGCCACCCTCTTGCTTCCTAAGTGCACAGGGTACCTAAAAACCTTTTGTTTGTAATATTCCTTATATAATCTGTGCTACAGAAATCATATTTACTATCACATAAAACTGTACGATAATTTATGGCTTTACAGTAAATATTAATATGTTTAGTAATAATTACACACTTATTCATTATTAATACTTAACTAAACAGCAAAAAAATGGTAAACAACATGGCAGACAAGATCAGCAGGTTCAAAAGAGGATTAGACAAACTCAGGGACAGCAAGTCTGTAACTAGATACTAAAAGAACCGGGCAGGAATGACACCTCCAGAATCCTTAATCCAAAAATTTTGGATGCTGGAGGAGAACAAGGGAAGACAGCTTCATGCTCCCCCTAAAAAGCATCTCATTTTACTAGTGGCAAGACAGACTACTGGGCTTGATGGACTGCTACTCTGAGCCAATAGGGCTTTTCTTAGGTTCTAATGGAAAACCTCTCCTTTCTAAAAGCCAATTAAACACCATAAAAGACAGATATTAATATCAAGGTAGGACAATCTGTAAATGGAGATTCGAAGTTAGTAGCAGCTAGAGAAATGTAACTCATGTTAATTGAATGCTAATTATATGTGCCATTATTTTGGATTATACTGAGCAGAGAGACAGTGTGTTAGAAATTAGTGTTTCAATGGAAGTCCATCATTTGAAAATTTGAACAAAGTAAAATGATCAGATTCCCCTACATCATTTTGCGTATTTTTTTCTTTAGTTTTTCATGCCGCACGATGTACAAAATGCCTCTCCTGTAATCAGTATTTCAAGGACAATTACAAAGGGCGTGCAGAGGTGGAGAACTGGTCCCTCTTTATCTAGTAGAGTTGCAATGCAGAAAACACTAATGATACGGGAAATTCCTGAGGCATATGGGTATACATGTCATCCTATCTCAGGTGCCATTTCTACAGAACTATCTGAAATACATCCTAAAGGTTCCAACTCATCATTCAGAAAAGTGGAATAAGATCTGTGAAACAAAAAGGTCAAAATTCTGTAATTTCTATGGTTATGCAAACACACCTTCATCAAGGGCTAGTTAAAAGCACAAAGCACTAGGAGCCTTAGAGCAGCAACTCAGATCCTGGAGTAGCAAGGTAACACAATCTGAATTCCGTTATATGAATCAGAGCTAGGAAGTTTCTGAAAATCACCTACAAAAGGTAAAATACTGATTCATGCAGCAAATAATGAAGCCCTACAATCCATGCACTGCAAGGGAGAGAAAAAAGGGGAAAGCAGGCAGAAGGAGTAAAGGACAGAAAAAAAAATAAGACATTCATTTTTAGGAAATTCTTCATATTTCTCCTATTCATGGCTTTGCTTTTCTAATCTGTATCACTTCATTGAAGCTTGTTTAAAGGACAATATTTTCTCACCCTTCTCTTAACTAAATATGCATGCCTGCCAATTTGAATAAGATTTCACCTGAGAATATATTATCCTTTACAGATCTTATTGCTGTTTATGCTAATTTTTTTCTTAATTTAAAATGGAAAGATATCAGGTCAATCTGTAACACAGATATCCTGGAATTAATGTCAATTTAGCAACTTTTTTTTAAGTTTCATTGATCTGTCTTTGTGTCTGTGGGAAAAAGAAAAGATGTAAAGGCTTTATTAAAAAAATCCTTAGATCATAGAATATGGCATTATCATAACAGGAAAAAAAAAATAGTTACTGAACTGTTTAATGCAACAGAGGAGACCTGAGAAAGAAAACAAGAAATAGATGTTTCAGAGGGTTATTAATGCTAAACATTTCAGACAACGTTTTCAAACAGTTGCTTTCTCATTTCTGCTTCACCAGTAAAGCAACAGTAGAAGTAATGAAGCCAGGTTTCAAGAAGCAACAAATCCATAGTTTCAAGAATCTTTTTGTCTAATTGGTCAGAGGAAAACCTACATAATCATAGAATCATAGAATGTTTCAGGCTGGAAGGGACCTCTAGAGGTCATCTAGTCCAACCTCCCTACACAAGCAGGGACACCTACCTAGGTCAGGTTACTCAGAGCCCCATCAAGCCTGACCTTGAATGACTCCAGGGATGGGGCCTCCACCACCTCTCTGGGCAGCCCGTTCCAGTGCTCTGTGACCCTCATGCTAAAGAACTTTTTTCTAATATCCAACCTAAATCTATAATAAAATCTAAAATAAATAAATAAAT
>VZZY01012671.1:635-15338 GCA_013400335.1 Eurystomus gularis
GCTTTTGTTTGGGTTTGGTTTTTTTGTTTTGTTGGTTTTGCTTATTTCAAGAAAGCTAGTCTAAAGACTTCAAATGTTGGACAGCTCATTTCACATTTAAGATATTTGTTTTAAAGTATCTTTATACATCTTGCTAACCTTATACAGGGATGAAATATTTTCACAGTTTTCCCTGCCAGGTTAGAAAGCATATGCACATTAAGTATTTTATTTCTGTGTTGTCTCTTGTAGTCTTTCCACAGTTGATATCCAATACTTATTTTTATTATGTTTATGATTATCTAATAGTATCCTTCATGGGTGGGATGTGATTTTGCCCAACACTGTCTGCTCAGAGCTTTGGTGCAGGGTATTTGTAGTATATGCTGATCTGTTTGGGTAATAAATTAAATCCTGAGCAATTGAAAAAAAAAACCAAAACTAAAACCTTCTGAAGAACAAGATGCATCTCTGTTACAAAGGTTTACCAATCAAAATATTCAGGAAGAAATACCTTACTAGTTTCAAATATTTATTCCTTCGATGAGTCAGTGACCTGTCCTATAGCAGTTCTAGAGATGCCATGAAAATATACTCCAGACTTCCAATTCATTCTTATTTTAAACATCTATGTTTTCAAATAATGGAATCAAGAACTGGACAATCTTCTGGTTGTGGTTGCACTGGTATCTGGAACAAACATATCCCTTTATGCATTGTTAATGACTAACATTAGATCTTATTCCATCATTGCCTTGGAAAATGTATGTTTGTATTTCTGCTCAGATCCACCGGTTCCTTCAGTGCTACTTTCCAGACTGGATCCTCATGTCAAATGACACATGAACTGGCTTGGGCTTATATTTGACTGTACTAAATACTGATTTACTTCCCACATCCCAAACAATCAAAACTAGTAGCAGTGACTCATCTTTAATACTATTTCTTCACCACCTGTTTTCTGGATCTTACAGTATTCGGAAAGAATGTCCTGTTACATGTTTTTTCACAATCCATCTTCACTCATAGTTACTTATAGCACATTCTACCTTTTTAATGCACTGACTGTGCATTATATACAACTAAGTTTTCATTTTTATTTTAAAAAGAAAAATGGCAAGGCATGATTATGTATATACAAAGTGATACTAATTTCAATTGAGCAGTGAAGTAATCTAATTCAGGATAGTATGCACCTGAAGACATATAGTAAAGTATTATTTTAGAATTTTTTTTTTTTTTTCAAACTTCAGGAAGCTTTAAGACTAGAATATGAGGTTGCCAACTTAATGTTCCTCATGTAAATTTAAAATATTTTTTCAGTTTGCCATTGCATGTTATTACTTTGTTATTCCTAGTATCTGAAATAACTAAATACCTTTACCAATCACTACAGGCTTTATTTTTCAGACAAATTCCTATTTCTGTAACAATCAAGTTGAAAAGAAATCTGATATTGTGCAATAAATGTTGTAACCTACTAAGATAGACCTGCTACGTATGTGAGTAAGAATGGAGTAGCAGCAGCATTTTTTAAAAGGGAAGTTGCAATAAATCTAGCATATCTTTTAAGGATCATCCAACTAAAGCCATTGCCAGGAAACTTTTTACATAGTCAAATAACAAATGTGGGAAAAATAAGAATAAAAGACACATATATGAAAGATTCATCATGTAATTAACTATCTGCAGTAATTATTCTCCAGATACTTCTCATTTAGTCCTAAATAAGTAGATGCCATCAAAATGTTTGCAATAATTCTCCATATTTAATGAAATAAAAATAAATGAAAATTTTAATTAAAATGAAAATTTATTAAATTTTGTTACAAAACACTTAGTGGTTTCAAGCACTTAACACCAGCATGAATACAGGACTTTTCCATCTGATAAGACTAAAAGCAGATTGCTATCAATATAGGATCATAGAATGGTTTGGGTTGGAAGGGACCTTTAAAGGTCATCTAGCACAACCTTCCTGCAATGACCAGGGACATCTTTACCAAATTAGGTTGCTCAGAGCCCCATGCAACCTGACCCTTAATGTTTCCAGGGATAGTGCATCTACCATGTCTCTGAGCAACCTCTTCCAGTGTTTCACTACCCTCATTGTAAAAAATTTCTCCCTTATATCTAGCCTAAATCTACTCTTTTATTTTAAAATCATTACCCCTAGTCTTGTCACAACAGACTCTGCTAAAAAGACTGTCCCTGTCTGTCTTATGGACCCCCTTTAAGTAGTGGAAGGCTGCAGTAAGATCTCCCCAGAGCCTTCTCTTTTCCAGGATGAACAATCCCATCATATACCTTTCCGTACTTACTAAGGGATGAAATCTAAATGTAGGTTTTCATTTGTCATCAGACATATGTCAAAACACTCATGACTGCACTGAGACCAAATGTTGAATAGTTTCAAAAGTACTTCTTCAATCTTATTTCAGAAAAAAAATGCCAATAATGTAACATTTGTAATTACTGGAAGTATAACAATAGTGCAATTTTTTTCAAAAAAGAAAAATTATTTGGGAACATGAATGGTTACTACTTCATGCTTCCAAGAAGTGATTGTGTCTGAAAATACTGTTAAATCAAAAGCTCTGAAATTACTATTTTAAGGAAAATTACTGAACTATAACTTTTTAATAAAAAATAATTAAATACTTTAAGTAAGTAATAGCCACTTTAAGCTTTAAAATATACCTATTAATATAGTCTGAGTGTGATGTATTGAAAAAACTCATCACATATATGATGACATATTTTTTTCAATATTTATTATGCTATCAAATAAGAGCAAGATAAATTAAACATATATTTGGACATATATTTGGAAGTGCAAAGTGTGCAACAGGATGACCAAAATATATGTCCAAGTATTTTTAATATGGAACATTTATCTAGAATATAAGGAAGAGGCTGAATGGTTTTCTATTGTCCTCAGTTATGTGAAGAGCAATATTACTTTTTAGCAACCGTAACCAGTACTGAATCAGTTTCTGCAAATGCTTCTAAATTCCCATAAAGAACCAAATAACTTCAGAAGAAGAGATTCAAATCATGAGGTCATCTAGCTCCACAAACTATGCAGCCTCAACATTCAGGAGTCGCTTGTGATCAAAACACATATGGGCAAAGACTGAACTTCCTTAACTACCAACAGCATTGCTACTTGCAACATTGACAGCCTCAGCATGGGCTGTGTCCACATTGCAAAACAAAAGGCAGCCCAGGAGCTGCCAGACTCTGAGGCCATGTCTCCTTGGTTTTATTTCAGACCACTCCAGCTAGCTCTTTCCAAAACCAGGACAGGGTGTTGAAGTATTCATCGTAAAGATGAGTCCCAGCAGGTGATATGGTCCAGACTGCACCAAGTTTGATTTCCTTTGGCCTGCACATCCCTCCAGCATTACCCTGGAGTTTTTGATCCTCAAGCATCACTAAATACTGTCATGCAACATCTCAAGACATGCGGTGTAAAAACAACAGTGCGGTGGGCTGCATTACAGCCTGTGTTGTTATTTGAAACTGAATATTTCAACCGAACAAACATATAAAAATTAATAATTATCTTGCTGTTAACAGCAGCATCATATAAGGTCCAGAGATAATTCAGAGCCAGCTGATGTGCAAAGATAACACATAGCAGCTGGTCTAGAGTTCTGAGCAGATTGGGCCACTCTGCATCATTTAATTTATGGGTTAAGCACCACACCCAGGAACTGATGCTTTTTGCAGGATAGATGGATGACTTCTTCAGTCTTCATAAAATTCATACCGTGAGGACAGTCTGAGCTGAAAGCTCTGAAATGGACTAAGGTCTGGATCTAAAACACACTCAGGAAACGAGGCAGAAGGTCTTGATAACTTACGATAAAAATACTTCAAACAGACACAGAAGATTAGCTGCTCTAATTTTGTTGGACATATTTAAATAAATTATTTGAATAAATTATTTAAATTTCCAAAATTAATTATTATTCAAATTATCAAGTGGAAGTAATTATTTAAATAATTGATTTAGATCTTGGTTTGCATTTGCATTTTTCATGTTTTTACCTAAAAAATTGTTCACCTGCTTTAAGGTTCACACTTAGTTTTACTAATCAAGATACACTATACCTACATATATTACAATTGCAATGCAGAAATCAGCACTTTAGAGTGTTAGTTGTTATTAGAGTTGTTATTTATAGAAAAATAATTACTATGCCATGCTGTCTGAAAGTTTTCCTTTTTAAAAATTTATAATTTGGAAGGATGTGACTTACTTTAAACATAAATTCTCTTTATACTTTTCCAGTATCAAGGTAATGATCTATTCTTGTAGTTATAAACCACAGCATAATCATATAAGAAATAGATATGCAACTTAAGGAATGTTCTCAGTGCTAAGACACAGCTGGCCAAAGTATTATTCTGGGAAGAAACCGGCAAGTATAATTCACAATATTTAACAGTGATTTCACAGTGGATCTAAAAGAGTATTGTACTTAAATAAACTAACAGTTTAAGTATTTATTAATTAAGTATGCTACTTAAATAAAATTGTAGATTCAATGAAGCTGAAGAGTTATGTGCAAGACAAATAATATTTCTCTATTATATAAAAATTTATAATTTAATAATAATTAACTTCTTCGTTAACATAATACTTTCCAGGGTAGTAATATACACTAATCAACACCAATAATGTTTACTACTTTGATAAAATATTTCTTTACCAGAAGGGATCAATTAAATAAACAACACATATTACATGAGTTTATGGGCCCAACAACATCTTTCTCAGCTGAATGTGTGTGGGAATTCTTCTTTAAGCAGATATGATACAACTGATTTTAACACTGATTTTTTTAAAATAGTAGTTCAAGATACTTCAATTTCAATTTACCAACATTTTTGGAAGTAACATAGAAAACTCCTTTTAGGAAAATTTAATGCTCCTGACAAGACTTAATAATTCACTTCACGAATTCATATTCTGTGGATAAACATTTTACCCTGTTCTTTTTTCAGGAAAACTTTCCTCTTCATAGTCAAGACACAGACTTTAATTAATTATTGGCCCTCTTATAATTATTACTTTCACATTTCTGTTCTATTCAGGCAAAGTTAAAGTCACCAGTTCCCACTGAATTGAAACATACTGCACAGTCATTAGATTATAATTTTCAGCAGCGTTGTCTCAGGCTTTTCAACTAACAATTCAGGAAACTCCTGTATCATTAAAAATCTGCCAAGCAATCCTACTTAGTTAAGACTTTACACAAGATTCTACAAAAAGTCCCTAAGTACATGCTTCAGCATATTGACAACAACAATACGTACAATATACTAGCACATACAATGCTAAATCGCTCATCTGTTCCCAAGATTTTTGCATGTCAGTGGGTATATGGCTATGATTCCAAGAAACTGTGACCAGAGTCTTCCTGAACAGAGGTAATTGTTTTAAATATTTAAGTTGTGGCGTCCTAAGCTTTTCATCTTTTGTTGCTGCTTAACTGGAACTGCACAGCTTCAGAAGGGAAAGTACACTGAAGAAGCAAGTAACAAAAGCAGAAAGAAAATGTTTCTAATAAAGTTGTTTCTCCAACTTTTTCCAATTCAGCAGGGGATGGAATAGTAATGAAACACTCTTTTTTAAAGGTTGTGGGCTTTTTAATTATTTTTATTTCCTGTGATATGGAAAGAATATTATAATCTGCAATAAAATGCTTCTTGCAGTTCCGGTTTTTCTTGGCATTGTAACAGTCTACCAGGTTGTCAATATCAAGTTGCTAAAGCCTGAGCAAGACTATTAGTGTTTCATCAGACTAGAAAGTGTGATTCTTTTAAAAATTATTTCTTTATACCTTTTTTCCTAAATAAGCCTGTTTTGGGTATCACATTAGGGATGAGATACTTGCAATACCTGGCTATATTAGCAATACTGTTCTCTGAAGCAAATGGTCTCAAACCACAATTTTTCAATCCAAAACTAAAACCAGGGAATGTGTTGTAAAATTTCTGTGAACATATCTGTGTCTCTGACATCTTGTACAATCTTAACAAAGAGGGGAAAACAGGAGCTAACATTTCATTGCACAAAATAGTTGATTTCTTAGACTATTAATACGAGTCTCCTTTTATTTCCTAAGGTATGTAGCTTCCAACAGTACTAACTCAGATTTAGAAGGCCATGTAGTGCTACATATATTTAATAGATATTTCAGTTGCTGTGGGCTGAAAATGTATTTTCACTTCCAGTTATAGATTTCACTGCATTTAACTCATTTTGATGACACTTCTTCATATTCTCCATCAACTGATACCCCAGACTTAAAATTTCATATTCTTGCAAAGAACTTCTTTGATTATGAGGTGACAGAGGAAATACTGATATTAAATGGTATTCTTTAAAATATTGCGGTTTAGTCCTTTTGGTTCAAGGATTCTATGTTTCTTATGTCAATGAGCAATTCTTCATCTCTTATCTGATACCACAATAGAAGTAACCATTACAAAATGTACTAATTTCTGTAATGTGATAATTGATACTGTCAATAAATGAATTTAATACTGGATTTACAGAGAAAGGGGCATGCTTTCTTTCCTGTTTGCAAGGAATTAAGTACATTCTTGCTGTTCTTCAACATAAAGAAATATCACACATTCTTAAACATTTTTGGGTAAGTAGAGAGTAAAATAGACTGAAATTAATGAAAAAAAGTGGGAGATAAAATTGTAAGACAATAAAAGGGAGGCTATGCAAACTGAAAAAAAAAAAGAAAATGGAAAGAAAAGATAAGGATTTTGAACATAAGTTTTTAAAGTTCTAGCTTACAATGACAAGTTGCAAACTAAGGTTCAGAGAAACTTGCATGACTGCATTACAAAAATATAATATCAGTTCAGTGTTTGTAGATTAAACGGTCTCCTTCCCAGCAGTATCTCTGATGTTTTTCTATCTTTACCCTTCTGCTGCTTTTTGCTATAAAATTGTTTTAGCTGGTGCCATTCCTCAATGAATCTTGATTATGCTATCCTGCATGCCAGCAAAACAGGTTCCAAAGAAAACCTGAATATGATGAAATAATTAAAAGCTGCATCACAACACATGTATCCAGGGAGCAAGAATGAAAGTTACTTGCCGAGGCATAAACTTGACATTTTCTAATTTTCCAGTGTTCCCACTTTGCCAATTAATCTTGTATGTTATGTTTAGTGCCATAGCCTTTCACAGAATAGTGAAATGATAGAAATGTTTTTAAATTTATGCAATATACTCAGATATGATTACAATGCACTTTCATCAAGATGGCGTATTGGGAGTCTTGCAGAAGACATTGTATCCAAGGAGTCAGGGCCCTTTACCACGCCATGCCTGCTCTTCTGGGCCTCATAGTTAGGACTTGAGAAACCCATATGCCATTCATATCACCTGTAACTTACATCTTTGGGAAATGTAAACTGTATGTGGATCAAGGGGTAAAATGTATTGATGCTGACCAAGAGATCACTTCATGTTTAGTAGGTACGTAACAGTTGACCTGAGCAGATGCTGGCCGGTGCTGTGCTGCACAAACCCTGTGGCTGCAGGATAACCTCAGCCAGCTTGATTGCAACAGGGGCCCCTGCGGGCAGCTCCCACTTGGCACTGCGATTACACCATCTGCATGGTGTTGCCTTTATCTAACAGCACAGCCAGAATTTCTCATGAGAACATCCTTTGGGAATAGAGTTGTTTTCTTGTAAGGAAATTATATAATAGCTCTAAGGACCACAAGGGAGAACTTCTCCCCATGGACAGGATTAGTTCTGCTCTACATAGAGAGCTGTGGGAAAATCCATTCAGGCTCCATCCAGTGCTGCATGAATATAGGGTGCCTAGCATCCAAAAGGATGCAAGATTTACTTGCTATCTATATTTATCTTATTTTTCTGTCTTATTAAAGCAGTTACAATTTTAAGCCATTTGTTGTCAGGCCTTTTCTTACTGAGATTCAGAAAGAGCCCCACACCTTCCAACCCAATACATTCTATGATTCTATGATTCTCTCCCTCTCCTCACCCCCAACCAATCACAGAACAGAGAGACACATACGAATTTCCACTGCTAGAGGTAAAATACTTTCAACTTAAGTTGGAGACAGATGGTTAAGACTCCATAAACTTTGTAGAATAGTGTGGCAGACTGGAGTTCTCTTTCCCAAGATAAGTAGGGTAGCAACTTAAGCAGGTAGGTGGTCCTGCCTTTTACAGGGTGTGTAAAACTGATAAGCAATTTCTTTAGCCTGAAGTAGGAGCACTGTGATGCCCTGGAGTCTGGGTCCTTGGAAGAGCTAACAAGAGAGGGCAGCTGCCTCCAGCAGCTCTTTGCTCACGTCTCACACCAGACATGTGAATTGTGATGGGGAGCATGCCTATATGGTGTATGTGGACCGTGTGCCATACAGAGGTGATGGCCTTCTGTGGGAAACAGCTGTAGTCGCTACTATGGCCATGCTCTGGAGCTGGGGGCTAGGTTTGAGCACTGCTCAGGAAGAGTTAAATGATAATACCCTTAGTGAAAACTATCTGCTAAAACCTGGCCAGATTGTGGGTTACCAGAGCTATGCATGTTCTGACAACTGCCCCATCAGCTTCCAGATGTGTCCACTGAAGTCTGCTGCTGTTGCCTTATTAATGTGACAAACCCTGGGTTTAGAAAGTTCGTGTGTTTTGTTGTTTTGGTAGGTTGCCAAACCTTTCTGAGAAATACAATCAGTAGAAGGAAAACAGTATTTTAAGCAGTATAATTAAGCGAAAATTGAGCAGAATTTACAAGAAAGAGGAATTTCTCAATCCAGAGCACTTTAACTCTGCTGGATTTTAAGAAATCTCAGGGTTTCACTGCAAATATTGGTGACATTAGAACTTCTAAACATACACTTCATTTGTAATTTTTTGTATGACACCATGGCTAATTCAGAAGCAAAAAAAATAAAAACAACAACAACAACAAACCTATTGCACAATAGGTTTTATACGCATTCTGGTGTTAATTGGAAAACTCACAGCACTTTCAACTGGAAAGTGGGAAGGAATAGAGGACAACAGCTGCAGAATTTTCCTCATTTTAATACCTATGATGTTCTGATTTTGTAAATTCTATTTCCTTGAAATCTTAATACAGCCTATGGCAGTGAGAGGAGAGGGAAGGGGAAAAGGGAAAACCATGTCAAGCATTAAAGAGGCTTAAGAAAGTAGTAACAATTTTGCTTTGCCGTCATTCTCTGTAAAATGATAACTGGACCTACTGCCCTGCAGATGGTGAAGAGCTAAACAGACTAAGGAAGTGCTAAGTCAGTCTGCACACTTAGGTTGCCATTCCACAGAAACCGATAGTTAGTTGTCCACTGTCGTAGGAGTCAGATGTGTTGTGAGAAAGCCACATTAAAGCCTCAGTGCTGGCACATGTAGAGCAAGAAGTTGTACCTTGCCTTCCTAGAGCACAATTAAATACCCTTGCACATTGGAAAGTACGAGGGACTAGCTGATCACCATCACCTGACCTTATGTTAATAAATTTACAAAGTTTGGGTTTGTTCTAGAATCTAAAAGGAAACAAAATCTGTTCTATCTCCAGAAGACAATTCTCATTTTCCAGCCAGATTTGGATATCCGGGACCCTACTTCTGCCAATTGAAAGTGTGTGAAAGCACGAATGATTGTCTTTTGCCTCTTCCTTAGACTCCCACATGTATTTCCCATTTCCTTTTTCCCCTTTTCCAAACAGACTTGTATTCTCCCCTCATTGCTGAGGATATCACATCATCATGCATGTGATAACACCATCAAGCATTCAGAGTACTTATAATACTGCAGCATACGGTATGCAAAACAACCCAATGCTAAATATCCCCATCAACAGCTCTCTGTATACACTACATTTCTTACAAAGTCTTTTGAAAAATAATGTTAACTGGTGTAATGACAGGGTTTTTAGGAAGAAATCTATGGACAGGGAACACTGCCATTCTCTGTTGGTAAATCTAGGACTAAAACTATACAGATAAAAAGGAAAAATAATTTATGTATCTACATTCACTAAAATAAGATGAAGATTTAGAGTAAAAGATTACTCTAGGGACTTATGTTTTGCTAAACTTCTGAAAACCATCCTCTTTGACATCATATGTATAGGATTATATAGAAAAAACTAACAGCAATGCTTATGAAGTAATAGAAGCTATTTCTGTAGCGCTTTGACAGAAGAACATCTTATATTTATGAAGTTCCATCTAGGGAAACAAAGAAACTAATAATTTAATACAAAAAGACTAGTCCATAACATTCAGTTGTACACTATTCATGAGAGCACTGTCATTATTTCTTCCCTGGTAAAAGTGTAATAGCTTCCTGATAGTGTAGCAAGCTCCAATATTAATACTCTATTAAACATTCATTTCTAAAAGATACAAGTATATAGTCCCCCAGTGTAGGAATCTACAATATTAGTTATAATCTACTGAATGGTCCTATGCTTTCCTGTCTCATTCTGTTTTGCTTAAACTTGTCTCATTCTCAGCCTTTCCAGTAAACTTCTAGGAAATTAAATAGCAAAAAGGAAGTATCTTGAGAGAATAAAGTGACTGATTTATTTTGTCATTCATGGAAAACCTTCAGCTTAGCTTCAGACTTTGTTTCCTAAAGGTTTTCTACCATATAACACTAAAATGGAAGCATAAAATCAGGTAAATTTGCCACAAAATCTAGTGACAAGTTTGATGGCATTTTTTTATAGTCACATGCCAAAATCATCTCTGTGCTTGGTCTCTCAAAGAGGCAGTATGGCAAATTATTAAATGGTCAGCATCACTAGACCAAGAAGGCATTACGGAGAAATTAATAAGGTGTTTTGAAAGCATAGGATTGACAGAATTCCCATCTCAGTCCTAGTTCACTGAATTGCCACTCTGTTAAAGTCTAAAATTCACTGTTTCCTGCTAATATATCCTTTCTTTCTGAGATCAAAACACAAACATCTGCTTGCGCCACTTCAGATGTTAGGAAGCTTTAGATCTTTCTTTGATGTCTCACTCCATGGTCCCAATCTGACATGAGGATTTGAATTCTTCTTTGCTTGAGTAGCAATAGATGCACACCATCTGTTGGTAGCACCTGGAAGCAACATAAATGTTGTAATAATAAATGTTTTCTTGCCTTTTCACATTATTTTCAATTGCCTCTGTGACCTCCTCCTATTCCTGACTTCCCAGTTCCTAAAGATTATTAGGCAATTAGCACCTCTCATCTCCCCTCTCTACATCATCTGAACACCTCCACCAAGCACCTGAACCAGCATTACTCTTGTGCTTCCACAAACTTTTCACCTTCTTGCTTTGTAAACAATTTAGTGTTCTTGAAAGAGGTAGGCTGGGTTCAGCATAGCTCCTGTAGAAGCTCCTCCGCTGCATCTCCCTGATAATGTCTGTTGCTACCTTACTTCTGTAGGGCTAGTGCTCAGTATTGTGCCTGCTTCAGCATGGTTCCCAAACTAATAAATCTAAGAGATCTTTGACCTTAGTACGTCTCACCACTGAAGTGCAACATCACTGCTTGGTAGCTTGCTTGAGTGAGCTGATTGATTTAATACAATATTGGATTACTGAGAATTATACCCACAGAGACATGGAAAATTCAGGATCATCTCTCTGTACCCCATCCATTTCCAAAACACAGAAGATTCCTTTCACTGTCTCCAAATACTTGCCTGTTTGGATGTTATGCAAACTGGGCACTCAAGATCATAGGACTGCTGTGGGAAGCATTTGCTAGCAAAAACATGTGAGGGTTTGGAATTGTCTTTTAAGGTACATGCAGTCTTGGAGAGAGGCCAGAACTAGATCTGTTTGTGATATTTTATTTTATTTTATTTTATTTTTTTTGTGGAAGGTAATTAAATTACTATTTTACAAAAATATAGACACACACCCTAGTTCTAGGTTCAGTGAATATAGTTATGAAGGATAAATATGGCTATTTCAGCTCCAACTATTCAAATGCAATTGTTTTGAAATGTACATTGTTTCTAACTGCTGATTCTAACAAGAAAGAATGATGCTGAGTTAAAAAGGTTCCTACTGACAATGCATTTTCATGCTTATAATCCCTAAGAATCTAAATCCCTTTTTGTTCATTCAGTGCATGGGCTTTCATGGCTTAAAGCACTATACCTTATAATTAGCTAAGCTATGTCAGATACCTGACAAACCTCCAAGGCCAGTCCGAACATAATAAGAACTATGCTTGTATGTTCCTGATTAATATGACAACAAAGTGGTAGTTTTGACTTAATTTGTCAGTCTGCAGAGCTCCAGATTTCCTATTTATAGCAAGCACTATAAGGAGGTATAATGCATGCTGGAATGAAATTCAGTTCAAGACATCGGTAAGTGAAGGTTTTATCAAGGACACTAAAAAAAAAAAAAAAAAGACTCAAAAACCAAGACAGCAATTTAAGAAAAGCAAATACAAGTGATGGCTATATTCCAAACCCACTTTGTTATTATTGATAGGTTTGAAAGATGCTGATGGCAACCACCAGAGCATCATAGTGATGGTGGCCTGTATCCCACAACTATAAAAAGCCTTGCTAATTCCAAGGAGTGTTTCAAGCACTCGTGGGCTCAATAAAAAGCACAATTAACAGAAGACAAGTAGCAGAGGTAAGAAACTGTGTCTTAAGTGTCTTACCAGTCTCTCTAGTCTAGTAAATAATTGATTATAGTGATGCAAACATTGCAACCAATAAACAGGTATAGAAAGTTGTAAAAGAAACATATATTTCTATATTGTATAACATAACCATGCACATATTTAAAGATAAAAAAAGAGAATGTATACATTCAAGATGAAACATTTTAGAAGTGCAAGATTATTTTAATATTTGATATATATATGAACCACAATAATAAATACAAAATATAAAAGACTTTTAGGCGAGCAGTACATTCTGCATAGATGGACCTCTCAAAAAAATTTTGAAATACGGCTACAAAGTGTGTTTTGCAGAAGTGCTGCTATCCAACTGATTTAATGTGATCAGCACAACAACCTGTTGCACAGATTTTGTCCTGAAGTCTGTTCAGAAAGCATGCCATGTAGAAACTTGAAAGTAATGAATTTTGCATTGGAACCACTTACAATATTTTTATTTAATGTTCACACTGAAGTAGCTTTCTGTGATCCTATTTGCATCTGCTACTGTAAAATCATTTTGAAAGTCACAGTTTTTTCCCAGAAAGTTTAGATGATAAAACTAAAGTTATAGCATATAAAATCTCTGTTGGTATATCAGATCTTAAGGTACCAATTAGCTCATGTCTGCTCTTAACTTACGACAAAACAAATAAAAAATGCAATAGCTATCTGATTTTCAGAAAAGCTCCATGAGAGCTAGGGAAGGGAAGGAATAGGAATGAATATACTGGATCTCTGTTAAGAAAGGGGAAAATAGAGTTTTCAATGTTCTAAAAATTTGCTTTTCTAAGGTATGATTGCATTGTCCTCATTCAATAGAACTCAATTCAACAATAGAATATAAATATCTACTAAATTGTTCACATGAACTATGGCTTTGAAAATTGAAATAGTTTCCTTTTTTAGAGTAATGTTGGACAAATAATATTTGTCCTTCAGAACCAACTTCTTTCCTAATGTATTTAGCATACACCAAGCAAGGAGACAACATGCAACATCCACCTGCAACTATTTATAACTTTTATCTGCACATTATAAGAAAAAAAGACTAAAAGAGTCAATTAGAAAATAGAGGAGCTTAGCTTTAACAATGAGTACCTTGGGAATACTTGAAGTAGGCACCATTTGCACATCCTTTAGAAGTTGCAGTCAGCATAGCTTGGTGATGAGACCAACTCAAACACAGTTTTGAGAGAGCTCCACCTGCGTTTTATCTTTGAGACACGCACATCAGACAGACTAAAAATCAGAATGATTTTTAATCAATAAAGATGACTTTTCACCAATATTGCTGGCTCACCCTATAGGGTGGGTTCTTCCCTTAGAGTTCACCCTCAGTCCAACAACAGATTTCCTGAGCTTCTGCCAACAACACATCCCCAACCGCATCCCTAAGAAAAGCCTCTGTTTCTCTGGTTGCTCTGCTCTGGCCACACATCCCACTCTTTTCTTTACTCAGAATTAGGGTCTCACTCTCCTGATGCTGTGGACTCCCTGGCTTTTTGTCTCCCAGCCTGTCTACTGTCCTGCTCATCCTTAGCTGCTCTTTGCAATGATAGAAACCTTTCTTTCCCTAGAGAGCTTCACCTATTCAGTGTGAAGTGGCTAGAGCAAGGTGAATGGGCAGTCTTCATTCCTGTTGTCTAGGTGCAGAACTTTACACAAATAGGCAATAAATCGCAAGCAATAAAACAAATCAGCCAGGATATCTCATTTTCTTTAAAGAAAAGAAGAGACTTCTCTGTTCTCTGAAACTGGTGTCACCTAATTATGTTTCAAATACTCATTGAAACATTGGACAGCTTTTCAAATGTTTAGCAGCTATATTCTTGAGAAAAATAATGACATCTAGTGACAAGACAGAAAATCACAGCTCTTTCTTCCCTGTCCAGGACTGAATACATGTTCAGCTTCACTTGTGGCAGCTATACACTCACTGCAGCTTCAAGATCAACTGTTTCTTGTGTTAAAAATCAGCAGCAATGATAAACCAAACAC
>VZZY01012672.1:0-11711 GCA_013400335.1 Eurystomus gularis
TCTCACCACCCTCAACATAAAAAGTCTCTTCTCTCTCATCTAAATCTTTATCTTTTAGTTTCAAACCATCCCCCCTTGTCCTGTCCCAACAGGCCCTGCTCAAAAGACTGTCCCCCTAACCATGTCCCACTTGTATTTTAGAGAATAGGGCCAGCGTTTGGCCACTGTCTTTTCTCTGACAGCAGCAGACCCATCTCTTCCACCTTGGCTTTTCTGTGTATCTTGAAATACCATAAAAGGCTCCATTTGCTCCATGCAGATCTGGAATTAGTTTAGAGCCTCTAATATCGAAGCAGCCCATAATGACATCCTGGTATTGCCGCTGTTGGACAGGTGCCTTTGGTGATCACTGAGGTCCCTTCCAACCCAAACCATTCTGTGATTCTTAGTGTTTGTTAAACACACTTTTCATGCCATGTCTGAGTATTTTGGATGAAATCAGAATCTCAGATGTCTTTCTCCTTTGGAATGTCCTTCAAATTCTCAATGTTTGCCTCTGCCCATTGTTCATGTCCCTCCCCCTTCATGCCCTCGCTTCTCAGTTTTGCTTTCTCTGCAGGGTGACCTCTGGTTCATCCGTGGAAGCGCTGTGTCTTTCTGTGCGTCTGCAAATCATCACTCAAAGCCATGGTTTCATATGAATCCCAGCTTTACTGGAATTCCCCCTCTCTGCAGGGCTAAGCTGAGTGGCTGGAAACGTGCTCCAGAAAGCGATATAATAATTTGGGATGATATTAGCAGGGCGCTAAGGGTATAGCTGACCTTAAACCAGCTTCATTCCAGGATGAGCTACAGCTAATCCTTCGCTGTGGGGGTCTCCTCATGTCCAACCTCAGCCTCCCCTGGTGAAACTTGAGGCCATTTCTTCTTGTCCTATTGTTTGTTCCTTGGGAGAAGAGCCCGATCCCACCTGGCTCCAACCACCTTTCAGGGAGTTGTCAAGAGCCAGAAGGTCTCCCCTGAGCCTCGTTTGCTCCAGGCTCAGCACTCCCAGGTCCTTCAGCTGCTCCTCACCAGATTTGTGCTCTAGACCCTAATGAGGTTGAAATGCTTACGATTGTGGTTTTCATCTCATGGGCTGCTGCTCAGGGATCCCTGCAGGCAACTGAGACTGGCCCGTCTCATTTGTCAGCAGGCTTGGATTTGTTGTGTAGGATCCTCACCTCTCCCTCGCAAGGTGTGTGTTTTGTAGGGTTCTGCAAATTGACAATTAAAGAAGAATTGAAAACCCAAATTCACAGAGGCAGAGCCTGGTGTAACTCCTTCGGCTTCGTACAAGGAGACCTTGGCTGAGGACAGACACTCACAAATTCAGACTTCGCTTGCCAGAGCCAGGCTGTGTGGTTTGAATCTTTCTAACTTTTGGCCTTCAGCTTTTGCTTTCCTCAGCCTTGAGAAATAGCGTCGCAGCATCTAACATGGTGGCGGGCAGGGAAATATTTCACCACCGTGGATTTTTTTTCCGAGCAGTTGCCTCTCAGCATGCAGAACAAGGGAGAAACCCCTCCAAGGAGAACCAGTGAGCCACAGAAGACACATCATGAGGGGTTTTTCCTGTGTATCCAGCTTCTTGCACAACCCCATGGTTTGCTGCGGTCAGAAAACGGGCACGGGGCAGAGCTGGCAGGGTTCTAACGTCCCATTCCTTCTCTCCCCAGAGCACAGAGCCAGGCTGTGTGGTTTGAATCTTTCTAACTTTTGGCCTTCAGCTTTTGCTTTCCTCAGCCTTGAGAAATAGCGTCGCAGCATCTAACATGGTGGCGGGCAGGGAAATATTTCACCACCGTGGATTTTTTTTCCGAGCAGTTGCCTCTCAGCATGCAGAACAAGGGAGAAACCCCTCCAAGGAGAACCAGTGAGCCACAGAAGACACATCATGAGGGGTTTTTCCTGTGTATCCAGCTTCTTGCACAACCCCATGGTTTGCTGCGGTCAGAAAACGGGCACGGGGCAGAGCTGGCAGGGTTCTAACGTCCCATTCCTTCTCTCCCCAGAGCAGGAGCGGAACGGTGCCGAGGGGCATCCCGTACCGAAGGCCAAATTGTCCCAAGCCTGTGGCCGATCTCTCAGAAGAGGAAACCAAACGGATTGCCAGGATCTTCTCTGCACAGCTCTCCAAGAAGGAATAACCTTGGTTAGAGGCCGTCCGCAGCGGCTGCTTCCCAAGCTGTGGCCTGAGGCATCAGCAAACGCCCGGTTCTCCAGGGAGGAGGAGGTGGAAGCCGTAGGTTTCAGGCTTTGATTTTTAATTTGCCTAATTGGTATCTCATTAGACAGACTTAAAGTCTGGTGGTCAACCAAGGGCAGCTGAGAGACTGTATGTCTTGCAGGGGCAGATCCCTGATGAGACTCCCCACTTCAGGTGACCAGTGAGCGGTTACCTGGTCTCCAGATACACCATTTGGGGGATTTACTCATCCGAAATTTCTCTAATGAGCTTTTTTTTTTTTTGTGAGTAAACACAAAGTGTCTCATTCTGAGGCAGCCCCTTTGTCTTCAACCAAAGGATGGAGAACATTAGAACTTTGCCATCTGAGAACTGGTGTCTCTGAGGGGAGATGAGCTCCCTCCCCCCACAGCCTTTCCAAAACAGTTGGCAGGAAGCGTTAATTTGCTGATTCTAGAGGTCTGTGCCCGAGGCGCTTGTGTAAGGGCCAACGATGCTGTAAAATATTGTTGTGTGTACAAAAGAGTTTTAGTAGAAGTAGGGGACTTTTATATTCTAAATTATTTTTGTACATTTTGATGTCAGGTACCTTTTGGATAACGGACTTGGCTGCAAATCGAGCTAAATGATTTCCGTGCTGCTCTCCAATGTTTGCGTTTCAATAAAATTCCGCTGATTTCTGGTTGTCGGGTGCAAAGTGTCCCTGGTGTTCAGAGGTGGCCGGGGCTCCTTCCCCTGAGGACAGGGAGGGGACGGTGACATAGGGTAAGGTCGCTGCTTTGCAAAGTAATTGAATATTGCAGGGAACGAGTCATCTCAGAGGTGAGCGGACGGTCCAAAGGAGAGCTGCTTCAAGGCAGAACTTAAAATAGAGATAGAACTTAGATAGAGCTTGTCAGCTGTGGCAGTTCTTACACACAGATTAGGTTTGATTTGCCTTGGTCGGGTTCAAATACAGCATGAGAATCAAGTATCTCAATTGACGCCCATGATGTTCTTTGGTAGCTTTAAATAGGCTCTCTCGCCCAGCCCAGAAGAAAAGGCGTTTCTAAAAATGCTTCTCCCTGCTTCGTCCAACCTTTATTTTTTTTCTTCTATAGGAAAACACCTGAAAGAAAACCCCTTTAAAAATTGGTGAGGGATTAGTGGAGCCATGTGGGCTCCGGTGGCTCCGGGGCCGCCTGCAGCACGTGCCCGTGTCCAGGTTGGGATGGAGCAGCCAAAGTGCACATGGGATAAAACCAGCTGCGGAGGGTGCCCGGAATTGGTTTGGTGATTCTGGGTTAATGTGCTGGCTGGCAGGCTTGGAGGTGAAGGATCATTCTAGAGAAGCTCTTCTGTTGGATCCATTTCTGGTTTGGTCTGCTGGATACTCGAACAAGCCGTCATTAGTCCTGTCAGAGGAAACACTTGGTCAGCAGAACCCTGCTGCAGCACAGGGAGCTGCAAGATCCCAGCTGCTGGTTCTTGGGCGCGCTTCTCATTTTGAGCGTGTGTTGATGTATCGCTAAAAAAAAGCAGCTCCGGGAGAAATCGCAGATCAGAGATACTAATTCTTATCTTCAGAGAAACGTCTCTGAGACGTCTCTCCCTCAGCTGGGGAGGAACAACCCCTGGCTCTCACCATCAATTATGTCACAGTTCTGTCCAGGACTTCAGAGCAAGCGTAGGAAGTAGAAGCACACACTCAAGCACTCTACAAAACCACTCTATTATCTCGCCATTCACCAAGACCCAGGAGATGTACCAAGCAGCATATGCAGTGTGCGGTGCAATACTATTTTCAATATTTCCTGTGGCATGGAAGCATAGGGATCCATGGCAGGGCTAGAGACAAAGCTGAAGACTCCATCCATTGCAACTCTCCTAGGAGCCTTAAATTTGGGAGCCAAGCAATGCAGGGAGATCTGGGACCTCAGCCCTAAAATAGACCATATTTTTGAAGCACGACTACAACTTAACAGAAAAGAGTATCCACACGCACACAGACGACAGATTGTAATTGGAATTATGTTTGTTGCAGAACTGGTGCCTATGGAAAGTAAACCTCTTGGGTGAATCCTTTGCTAGATGAGAATTGCTCCTGGTCACCATTCAGTTTAATAGGACTGGAGTTTCTTGGCAGAACTTCCTTTTCCACCTTTCTGTGGGAATTTGTTGGGGGGAGCACAAAGTGAGCCAGTATAAGTGTACATAATTTATTTTTTCTTACACTCTTTTATGTTCAAACTTTTCTGTGCTAGAAGTCAGGGGAGGGAGGCTGCACATACACAGATACTCCCCATGTTGACATGGGGTAAGGATGAAGAGGCAGGCCAGTGAGGCGGGTATCCTGTTGGGAGTCTGTTATAGACCACCCAACCAGAATGAAGAGGTCGATGAATATTTCTACAGACAGTTGGCTGAAGCCTCACAATTGGCAGCCCTTGTTCTCGTGGGGGACTTCAACTTACCAGACATCTGCTGGAAATACAACACAGCAGAGAGGGAACAGTCCAGGAAGTTCCTGCAGTGTGTAGGAGACAACTTCCTGACTCAGCTGGTAAGCGAGCCCACCAGGGATGGTGCCTTCCTGGACCTGCTCTTTACTAACAGAGAAGGGCTAGTGGGAGATGTGGTGGTTGGTGGCTGTCTTGGGCTTAGCGACCATGAAATGAGTTTTCAGTAGTAGGCAAAGTAAGGACAAGGGGCAGCAAAACCAACACCAGGGACTTCCAAGGGGTGGACTTTGGCCTGTTTAGGACACTGGTTGAGGTGGGTCCTTGGCAGACAGTCCTAAAAGACAAAGGAGCCCAGGAAGGCTGGACCTTGTTCAAAAAGGAACTCTTAAAGGCACAGGAGCAGACTGTCCCCATGGGCCGCCAGACGAACTGGTGGGGAAAAGGACCGGCCTGGCTGAACAGGGAGCTTTGGCTGGGACTTAGGAGAAAGAGGAGAGTCTACCAGCTCTGGAAGAAGGGGCAGGCTACTCCTGAAGAGCACAGGGGTTTAGTTAGGTCATGTAAAAAGAACATGAGAGGCAAAAGCTCAGCCAGAATCAGTCTGGCCACTGTGGCAAGAGATAACAGAAAGTGTTTTTACAAATACAGTAACAGCAAAAAAAGCTTCAGAGAGAATCTCCTTTCTCTATTGGATGCAAGGGGGAACGTTGTCACCAAGGATGAGAATAAGGCTGAGGTACTTAATGCCACCTTTGCCTCAGTCTTTAATAGCCAGAGCAGTATCCTCAGCCCCCTGAGCTTGGAGACAGGGATGGAGACCAGAATAATCCCCTCATAAGCCAGGAAGTGGTAGTCAATGACCTGCTACTCCAAATGGATGTGCACAAGTCTATGGGGCCAGATGGGATCCACCCAAGAGTGCTGAGGGAGCTGGCAGAAGAACTTGCCAAGTTGCTCTCCATCATTAATCAAGGAGCCTGGTCAACGGGGGAGGTCCCGGATGACTGGAGACTTGCCAGTGTGGCACCCATCTACAAGAAGGGCAGGAAGGAGGATGTGGGGAACTACAGGCCTGTCAGCCTGACCTCGGTACTGGGGAAGATTATGGAGAGGTTCATCTTGGATGCACTCATGCGGCAAGCGCAGTACAATCAGGGGATTAGGCCCAGCCAACATGGGTTCATGAAGAGCAGGTCCTGTTTGACCAACCTGATCTCCTTCTATGACCTGGTGACCTGCCTAGTGGATGAGGGCAAGGCAGTTGACGTTGTCTACCTAGACTTCAGTAAGGTATTTGACACCGTCTCCCACAGCATCTTGTTGAACAAGCTGGTGGCTCACCGTGTCGAGAGGTGGACTCTTTGTTGGGTTAAAAACTGGCTGGATGGCCGAGCCCAGAGAGTTGTGGTAAACGGAGTTAAATCCAGTTGGCGACTCGTCACAAACGGGTTCGTGATTTAGCAGCTGAAAAACCTGTAAATGATCTCTGGTTTAGAGCTCTACACTTCCACTATTTATGGTCTTGAAATGGTTTCACCCACTTGAGCAGATTGTAATTCTTACTGATAACCTTTTAAGCAAAGACTAACCGTGTGTCTGTTGCTGTGAAAATGCAAGCAAGGTCAGCGCTGCAATACGCTGGAAGGTAGGTCTTCATTTTGTAAATGCTTTAGACTCCAGAGAATTCTGCCTCTGTTTTTCTTTAAATCTACCTTAATAGTAAGATGAAATATTTATGCTGGAGTCAGTTCTATCCAGTGGTCATTTTGCTTGACAGATTGGGTCACCTCTGGGGGAATTAAGAGTTTGTGAGCTGCAAACTCATGTGAGGGTTTCATACACTGCTCATTGTGAGCACCATGATATTGGCACACGTGACCCAAAACGATGACAATGTCACAGTGTGGCTGGAAAGCAGATTCTCTTAAATAAGTGAGGGTAAAATACTAGTATCGGACATTGATCCTGAACTGAAAAAATGTACCACAGGGCTCAAGAAGGCACCAGTCAATATCACAAAAACTCTTCTGTCAGTAACTCCTGGTACTTTGAGAAGGCTTTTCAAACAGCTGGACTTCTCAGTGTCACCTCTCTGACTGTACTGTCACCTGTACATCCATCTTCTCTTCGATTTTTTTTCATTTAGGTCATTTGCTGACACAAATTCCTGGGAATCCTCTGGGGTTAAATCACAACAGTCCTTGGTGGCACCCAGTGTGGGGCTCAAAGGGTTTGAGATTTGGAGTATTGTGTCCAGTTCTGGAGCCCCCAGCACAAGAAAGATGTGGACGTATTGGAGCGTGTCCAGAGGAGAGCCACCAAAATGATCAGGGGAATGGAGCATCTCTCATATGAAGACAGGCTGAGAGAGTTGGGGCTGTTCAGCCTGGAGAAGAGAAGGCTCCGGGGGGACCTTATACTGACCTTCCAGTACCTGAAGGGGCCTACAGGAAGGCAGGGGAAGGTCTATTCACAAGGGTTTGTAGTGATAGGACAAGGAGTGATGGTTTTAAGCTAGGAAAAGATAGATTTAGGTTGGATATTAGAAAAAAGTTCTTTAACACGAGGGTGATAGATCACTGGAATGGGCTGCCCAGAGAGGTGGTGGAGGCCCCATCCCTGGAGTCATTTAAGGTCAGGCTTGATGTCCCTACTTGTGCAGGGAGGTTGGACTAGATGACCTCTAGAGGTCCCTTCCAGCCTAAAACATTCTGTGATTCTATGGTTGATTTTCATCACAGTTCTTCACTTCTGGGCCAATACTGAGCTCAAGGAAATGCCAGGGTTCATTCACAGGGTGCTGATGCTTCATGTGGCTGCTGCTGCCTACAAAATACGGGTAATCCTGGTAGTGCCAATATAATTTAGAACTTAATTCCTTACTCTTTAAAAAGTACCCGTGAAGAAATCCAGACAAATGCAGATATGCTAACGCCCCCAGTTAAGGAGACTGACAGTTTGGTCAACCTTGGTTCTTATCTCTCCTTATACAGAGCTCAAGTGTTAACATGGCATTGCCAAGAAGCATGAATTAAAGCTACCCTTGCCAGTATTTCAGCAACACTTGTTGCGTGTTCCTGTCTTTACCTGATTATGAACACTTGGTTGTTAGCTAGCAGTGTGTTGTTCTAACTTTGATGTCTTAAGAATATAAAAAGGACAAGGTGTCATCTATTATGTTAGGAATAAGACATTTTGGGGTGGGGAATAAAAACTCATTTCCAAGTTGGATCCGTACACAGCAGACATCAAGCCAAGTACAGGCTGGGAATGACTGTTCTGGGTGTTACCTGAATTAATGTTCCTCAGATATTTAAGACAGAAAGACAGCTGATCTAGTATGGCAACTGGAAGAGACGACAGCCTTGTAGAAGTGAACTTCTGTGGAACAACAATGGGTTAATAGTTGTTGAGATGTACAGAAAACCATAGTGGTCGTAAAACTTTTACTGAGCAAATACTAAGTCCACAGTTTTCAATACTGTGCAGAATTGGGACTTCTGGTTCCCAGGTTTGCTGTTGTAGGCCCTTCCTGAGGATCAGGTTTCAGGCATGAATAAAAGAGTTCTCCTTGTTCCAGCTGGGTGGTTTTGTTTTTCATTGATCGTCTATGTGAGTTAACCCCGCCCTGGAGCTGTTGAATAAAAAGAGTTTTCCGTGTTCCAACTGGGTGTTTCTGTTTTTTATTCATTATGGTTCTGGGTGAACCCTGCTCTAGAGCTGTTGTTTGGTTTCACCTGCACCATCTCCACAAAGTCATTTTAACATCTCGTGGACAAAATGGATCTGAGATGCTTACGTTAAAGATCCATGGATTTTGGCAACTCTGTTGTGGGACTTTCATTTGTAATGCTTGTAGGAATGTCCTAGCAGTTATATATCTACCTCATCAACATATGAACAACTTTCATCAAGGACATTCCTCTAAGAGGTCAGATTTTGAATGAACTGCCTGAGTGTCAGGGCCATGAATGTGCTAGTAAGCCTCAACTGGTAGTAATTAGCCCTGACCAACCTTAGCTGGGACCTCCATGCATGTGTCCTCTGCTCATTCATCCAGGAGCTCTGTTTCAACTGTGGCCTGAGCCTTCAGTCCCTGCCTGAGCTGTGTCAAAGCTGTGCCTGTCCTCAGCTGCCCTGATTTAGTGACTTGTTTTTCTTGGAGGGTCTCCAGACTGACAAAGGTGGTAGCCTTATATCCTGTCCCCTGGACTGACATTGGGCCTGTGTCATAGCTTTGTTTCTGAGCCATCTCCTGCTGTTCCCTACCAGCTAGACTCCCTGGATCAGGCTCATCACCTTGACTTGTCAGACACTGCTGGTGGACCCTGCCACTATTACCACCCTGCCCTGCTCAGGTCCTGTGGGACCGTACCCTGGTTGGTGAGCGCCTGTGGTCATCCTCAGCACCCAGCTCGTCTGCACCGTGGGGTAGCCCCATTCCTGCTGCTCCCTGACACTGAATATTGCATATGTCCTGGGTTGGCCAGGACAGGGTTAATTTTGTGTGGAGCCAGGTAATTCTATACCATGCTGACGTCATGCCCCGGGGCCACCTCCGGGGAGGGGCCAGTTCTGTTGGGAGTGGTTCAGCTGGAGTTCAGTTCGCCCTGAACTTCGCTCGGGTTCAGTCCCTCGCCGTTGTTCTCTGGTATTGTTTTGGTTTTTTTTTGTATTGCTCTTTTTCCTTACTGCTTAGTATTTGTTCTTTTTTAACTGCAAAGTGCCCATTGTATGTTACTTTCTTTTATATATATATATTAAACCTTCCTTACCTCAACTCAAAAAAAGGCACTTTTAAACCTTCTTTTCCTTTCTCTGTCCACGGCCCACGGCAGAGGGGAGGGGGCGGGGAGAAGCGGCCAGCCGCACGGCTCGGCTACCCCGCAGCTCTTACTAAACCAACACAGCATACAAAATTAGGAAAAAAGGAAAAAACCCTCACCAAGCCCATTTTTATGTGGGAATCTATATGGGAACTCATTAATTACACCACGTACCAATTTAGTTCCACTCAGTTTTCCCAGAATGTTTCCTTGGCAGCACATGAACAACCCTCAGCCACCATCAGATACCCTGTCAAAAATCTGCCTCCCACAGAACAACAAACACCAAACGAAACAAGATGACAGCAAAGGAATCAATGCCAGACCTTCTGACACCTCTGCCTTTACGCAGTAAAGAGCCTGTACTGTTCTGCAACACGGCTCGGTTCCTGCTAACTCATCGCCTCTAGGGGAGTTACGTCGTTATCTCCCACAAGCCTTCAACTTCTTGTCCCGTCTATCTTAACTACTCTTTACCTGCAGTTACACAAGTTGAGCAATGTTAATTAGGCTCTTACAAAAGAAATTCCTGTTCTAAGCCTGACGTTCACTGGAGTTGTGCAAGAGCTGAGGGATTTACACAATGAAAATATTTTTCCTCTCTCTATATGTTTAATTTAAAAAAAAGATTCTTTCTCGCTATAGGCTTTGCCTCTCTAATCAGAGGCCCTTATACTTAGGAATGTGGATTACTGGTATTTCTGAGCTTTACTGGATGTAGCCTAGCTGCAGACATTACTCCTACTGCCATTATAAAGAAAGGCTTTGGAGAAACATCTCAGAAAATTCACAGGGAAAAAACCACACATTGGTCCTCAGGTACCCTCATCGCAAGAACCACCCAGGAAGCAATGCGGAACAACGGTGTAGGAAAATGCCCCCACATGTAACATGGGCACCTCTTTTCACCAAATGCAAAGTATGTTAGAATAAAATAATTTTTTAAAAGATCTTTATTCAGCAGTTCAGTTTGCCGCTCGCTTGCTGAGACTTGGGAAGCAAATGTCCATGAAAGGACAATTCTGTCACTGGGAAGTGACACACAGTGCCACACACTGCTCCACACGGTCCCCGAGCACCATCTCACTGCCTGCCCGTGGCTCTTGGACCAGCTCCTTTCCCCCTCTGGCTCAGCGGCAGCGCTTGATGTGGAAGCATCCTTGTGCTGCAGCAAGCATAAATGGAGTAATACGACTTAAATATTCCATTGTGGCTTTGGTGATGATCCCCCAACTATCCACGCTGCAAGTATTTTTCTCATATTAGATGGCAACTGGTAGCAGTGCGTAGTTTTCCTTCCTTTGATAAATAATTTTCATGCTGTTCTCACTCTCAAAACGTATTCATAAATTCCCGTTGAGAAATACATTTCTAACATCAACTTTATGTCAGAGGTACCTGAGAAAAACGCCTGCGAATTGAATGTGGTTGTTTACATTTCATTTTTCCCTGTCAGCTCTGTAGCTGGTTTTGCAATTTTTGAGTACACGGGGAAATTTCAGAACACCTCTACGGCATCAGCTCTGCCACCATTAAATGGACTGGGACCAGTTGGGCACTTCGGGCCTCCAGCATCATGAGGACCTGCACAAGTGAGCTGCAAGTGGTGAGTATGGATAACAGGTATGACTCGGATCCACGTTATTAACGAGGAGGAGAAAGTTCTTTAACATGAAGGTGGTGGATGGCTGGAACAAGTCGCCCAGAGAGGTGGTGGAGGCCCCATCCCTGGAGACATTCAAGGTCAGCCTGATGGGGCTCTGAGCAACCTGACCTAGGTAGAGATGTCCCTTCCTCTTGTGGGGGGTTGGACTCGATGGCTTTTGGAGGTCCCTTCCAACCCAATGCATTCCGTGATTCAGTAAATCCTCGCTGGTGGGGCTCTGGCGGGAGATGTGATCGAATGGCACGACAGCAGAACCGCAACGACGGCGAGCGCTGCTCGTGGGCTGATCGACCGCCGCTTTCCACGGGGCTCACGGCCCCGCTTCCCCAGCGCCCGTGCCGTTAACCCCGCGCAGGCCCCAGCGCCGATCCCGCCCGGACAGCGCGTTGTGGAGCGCGGGCCTCTCTCCCTTTGCTCGCCTCTCCTCACGGAGGCCGCAGCACTTCGCCGCCCGGCCTGCCGGAGAACCGGCGGGAGAGAGGCCATCCCGGCGGGAGAGAGCCCATCCCGGCGGAGAGGCCTCAGGAGGCCGCCCCGCCATGGGGCCGGGCTCGGCGCGGGGTGTCACTGCTACGAGCGCGCAGGTCGCATCCCCCCCCCGCCCGCCCCGC
>VZZY01012672.1:12065-33002 GCA_013400335.1 Eurystomus gularis
GGCGGGGTGCGGGGTTTGGGCTTTCCGCCTTCTGCGGGGAGGGCGGAGGTGGCACAGGGCCGGCGGCCGCAGGGCGGGCCCGAGGCGGCAGCGGGGCGAGGGGCTTCATCTCCGGGGTGGCGTTAAGTGGAAACCACGATCTGAAAACTCGGGAGCGGGTGGTTTTTCGGGGGGGGTTCCTGGCGGCCGTGCTGTCGGGGCAGGCGGTGTGTCCCAGCCGGGCCGGCAGTGCCTCTGCTGAATGGCCGGTCCTAACAAATACCCAGCTTCCTGTTTCCTTGGCTTTGAACTCAGGTAACAGAAGGCCAGAGCCAGGGGATAATGGAACACTCAGATAAAATGAGAGGTGCAGAAGCCCGAGCTGCCGGTGTTGCCTTTGCGGAGGACTGGAAGTGCCCCGTCCAGTGCCCCGCCGCTTTCCGAAGAAGCCAAACGTACCAAAATGAACCTGCCGTAAATAACGTTGAGGGGTATCAGGCAACCCAGCGGTGTTCATATGCTGGTTATTAATCTGGCGAAGCAATAACATAAATTGATAGCAAAAAAAAAAAATTAAAACGAGGAAGGTAAACAGCTGTATAATTGCCCTTCCAAAAAATTGCAGGTTCTTTTTGGAAGAAGTTTACCGGTAAATTAATTACTGCTTTGCTGGGATCTCACAGCATCTATTTTACAGCAGGAGACTATCATTGGATGTAAGATGGGCCTGATGTGTCTTTCATCGTGCTGTTTCCTGAGCTCAGGTGCTGGTTTAAGTCCGTGTACAGTCAGGGCTGTCTCTCAGGGCACGGGTGATCTCATCTCACTTTTGGCAGTCAAATGTTGCCCCTCCTTTCTAAGTGAATTTGGTCTCTAGACCCCATTTATAATACGTTGAGAGAAGTTGTGCCCTTTTAAGGCTCAATCTAACGAATCTATTGAAGCATCTTTTTTTTTTTTCTGCCCACTTATTCATGAACTTCCAGAAACGGCTGCTGAGCTTTGTGTTGGTTTCAGCAAAAGCTGGTGATTCACCAGTGAACGTGAAGCCCATCAAATACACTGATTTGCAAAAAGTGAAAGTGACAGTAGATTTGCCCTCGCTCCACTTAAGATTTTAGGGCAGGCTGGTTATTTCAATATAATGCTGTTCTTTTACTCTGCTGGGAAGTTTATTTCCATGTGTCGGTCAAGTTAGGAGGGGAAACGTCACCAAAATGTCATGGCTTAGAAAAATTCCCTCCCGCTATTATGTAAAATCCAGCTGGCTTCCTGGTGTCTGAGCGAGTAAGGAGAATCCGTGTTCCCTGGCAGGAAGGTGTCACCCCCCAGCCACCTCCAGACCTGGAAACAGGCATGGCATTTTGATTTCAGTGTATCTCCTTACTCCTCTTACGATTCTTGGAGGACAGCAAAAGGTAGTGTAGTTTTTCAGTCTCAAACTGACCAGGGTTGAGAATTGGTTCCTTTGGTTCGCGTTGTTTCCTTAAGCATTCATGCAATGGTGTTTACGCTTTCTTTTGCAAGACGGGGGGGGGGTAATTTCACAGTGTTACGGCATGAGGACCTTGTCCAAAAAGTTGCTGGCCTGATCTTTGTCTCAGGATGACCTACCTTCTTGGTAGGTCAAGAAGGCCACTTCAAAAATAGGTTCCAAAAGACCTTATTGAGTCAAAGGAAAGGAAATAGAAAGTTTCCACATAGCAGGGATTTGAACTTATAGTTTGTCCCTCTGTGCTTTTGTTTTGTTGCTTTTTAAACCAACAAAGGCAGAATGGCTTGGGCATAAAAACACTTACCTGCTATATGTCAAACTTGAAAAGAGAAGATACTCCGACAGAATTTTGTATGTGATGTTTGAAACGTCCCCCAAATGAATGTGTAAAATTGTGCTTAGTAAACATGTGAGCTTATATACCAACGCCTTTCTGCAGCATGAGGTTTAATTAGACTAAAAGTCAAGCCTAGGAGTCCTTAGAAATGTGTTTAACCTAAATGTGATCGCAGGAGCGGGCCATTGACCTTTGTCACGTGCAGGGAATTGAATGCATAGTGCTGCTCCTCAGCATTTGGTTCTTCTACTGCGCTTTATCTACAGACACTGGTAATGTGGTACATGCCTGAGCTGGAGACTACAGATTCCTAACGTTAAAGGTCCGTGGCTGTTCCCCACTGTCTTGAGTTTTGCAGGGTCTGGCAAACCCATCTTGTCCTGTTCATTTTCAGCAAGTGTCGCTGCTGTCCCTGTCACTTACCCTGCACCTCTCAGCGTTCAGCACGAGCACGGATCTTCAGCTCCTGTGTCTGCGTGCCGCTTTTGGAAGCTGAGTTCCAGCTATGAAGCTGGCAGAACCGGCCTGATCTTGCCCTTTTGAAAGGTTGCATATCCAGATTGTCTCCAGCTCATGACTTCTTACATACTAGAGCAACAAACCCGCGAGAGGCCCAGGAAGTGCCGTAGCCGAGCCGTAGCGTTGCCCAGGAAGCACGCTTGCCTTCAGATACGCCCCAGCCGGCCACAAGCAGTTCTGTTTTCAGCTTCATCTGCGTTTGCCCTTAAACGGAAGGAAACAGCAGAGCTGTCTGACAAAAATGTTGCTGATCCCCTTTTCCACAGCCTTCTCCAGCATGTGCTGCTTTGGGTGCATTAAGTTGGGTGTTTCCTGCATCATGAAAAATGAACACGGACATCTTTTGGTTTTGTTTTGTTTCCCTTCCCTTTTATACCTAACTCGTGTCCGTGAGCATGCATCAGCACAGATTTTTCTCTACTCGAGATTTGCTGGCCCAATGTTGCAGCTAATCCTGTGGGCTGAAGAGCTTCACCTCCGCTCGTGCGCGGGACCTTCTGCACCGTGGCCGGCCCCACTCGCTCCCTGCTCCCTTCCCCTGCTCACGCTCGCAAGCCTCCACCTGGGGCAGCACAGACGTCCAAGCCTCGCACTTCTGCTCCCCGGAGAAGGCTTGAAACCCACGTTGTTTCACTTCACGGTTGCACTGCATGGTCCGTGACCTCAAATTAAGAGGCTCCAGTTGCTGTTGCCACATAAAAGCGTGTGCTGCTTTTCCCTTTGCCTCAACCCAGGGCTCCTTCCTGCCTTCTCTGCTTGAAGTTTCCTGCTGTCCCTGCGGTGAAGCACATGGCTTCAAATCCAAAACCACAGCCCGAGGCTGGAGAACAGCTTGGGAATGACGTCACTGGAAGATTTTCTTGTTGTCACCTGTCCCATTCAGTGCCACGTGTTCCAGTGTGGCGTGTGCTTGTGCAGTGCCCCATATTAAAATGTGCTTGTATTCTGAAGCAGCTGCTTGTGATACAAATTAAGAAACGTATCAATGGTTGGGGAATTTTTTGGAGGCGGAGGGGAGGGAAGTTGTGTCTTCTAAGATCGATACGGCCCTTGATGTCTCTCAAGGTGTGCAGTCCAAGTGGATCTGAACTAGGACTAATACAGCCCTGTCTTCCCTCCCACCTCTGGTTCCTGCCCCTCTCTTTCATCTGCTCCCGCAGGGAGCCCATTCTGCTGCTTGAGGCTGCAGAACTCGGGAGTAATGTCAGTTTTCTGCTGGCTTAGCTTCCTTGGCCAGATCACTGTGAAGTGCAGAGGGACTAGCTGTGATGAAGACCACCTTCTGCAGGATTGGATCCTTCCTGGAGAAGCTTAGTTTAGCTGTGTCCCACCCTAAGCTTCCTAATTAAACAATCTAACGTCCCTTGCAGTGCTGCCTCAATCCTGGTATTACAGGGGTAAGATACAGTGAGTGGTTTGCTGTCTGTAATTGCAAACTTTGCCATTCTGAGATCCTCACTAAAGTTTTGTAACCACGAAGAAAATGGCCTATTTCTGTGATGCTTATTTCGGATTATTTGCTTGCCTTTAGCAGAACATCGCTCTAAGCGATCACAACTAAACTCTGCTTGGCAGAGGTGGGATCCACAACTGATCCTCTTGCGTGCATGTGAATGACAGACTTTACATTCTGTGTGGTTTATCTTTAAGTTTTACCACTTGTTTGTAGACCAGGCCTGAGGACAGGGTAATCAGGCCTCAGTTTAGTCTTCAGGGTATGACGTCATTTCACCAGAGGTGTGATCCTTCTCTGTCCCAGTCCTTGCCTGCTGAATGCTCAGTGGACGCGTTAAGATGCTGTTAGTCCCATGCAACTTCTTAGCAGACCTTATTGTCTTTCCATGCTGCCCATACAAGGGCAGATCAAGTGCCCATCTGCTGGCAAAGGCTTTGTAGACTTCATAGGAACAGATTTATGTGAGAAGAAGTTGGGGTTTTTTCTGCTGTAGGTGATGCAGGTCATATGTTGTTACTCAAGGAAAGTGCCTGATTTTCTATCTCTTGCTTCCTTCAGTGATCTTTCATCTCAAGGAAGAAGAGAACTTGGGATGATGATTATGGGGAAGATAAAACTGAGAATGGGAAGGAGTTGCAGTTCATTTGGTGGCTGGGTAGTGCAAATGGTGTTTTGAATGTGCTAAGAGCAGGCGGTTGTGGCACCGTGCTTTTATACCTCTACCTTATACCTTATACCTTATACCTAACTCGTGTCCGTGGTCGTTGGCTCATTTACATGCTGAAAGCAAGTGACGGATGCTGTATTAACTTTTTTTTTTCTCTGCTTCTTAGTAATAAAGCACCTAAAACTATCTTATTTTTCTTGGTTTTTATGTATGAAATGAAGAGGCAAACACCTCCAGCAGTACTACACCCCTTACTACAAGTCCAGACCATCAGTTGCAAGGTAATACTCCTGGTATTTCTGTCGCTGTTCCTCAGTAGCACCAAGAAAAGCAATACGTATTATTGTGTGCCTTAAACTCTCCTATAAAAGTTCGCCCTTTATTTTATTTTATTAAATTGTGAGCAGCTGCAGGGCAGAAGGGAGGTGTTCAGATTGTTGCATCTATTCCAGGACAACTAAAGCTATTTAAGAGGAACATTAGAACACAACTCAATCCTCATATCCTTAGGTACTCCAGAGCAACAGACAGAAGAGAAATGAAATGGGAAAATTTTATGTATAGAATTAGAAATACCTGTCCATGTCAGTTTACAGTTAAACAGAGTACTGCCAGCTCAAGAAGTCTGCTAGACTAGAATTCAGTGCTCTCGAGAAAAAGGCAAGGCACTTTTTCATTTGATTTTTAACATCAGAATGGAATCTGGGTCCACCATGCTCGAGCTTGTTGCTAAAGTACACATTTATTTCACAGAGTAATCTCGTTTTGACTGCGTGAGGCTGCACACCTTTAGGGATGTGCCATCCAAAAGGCATATTCCTTGAGTGAAGCAGGATGCATAGCCAGTCCTCTGCTCTTTGACTCGCTCTGTCTTGTGTTAATTGCGTGGCTGAGTCACACCCAAATTCCAGGCACTTTACGTGGCTTCTTTTCACCTGTATGAGCATGCAGTCCTGCCAGCCTGGGAACACAGCTGGATGTGAAGTGAGCGCTCAGGACTTGGGGAAAACCCAAAGCTGCCTTCTGGTTAAGGTGGCCCGTGTGGGGAAAGGTTTAGCCCCAGGCATATCCATGGCTTACGCCGGTATGAAAGTCAATATACCCAAGAAAAGAGTCTACGATGGTACAATTACCAACACATTCTTTCTCAAAGGCAATTAAATCTGCAGCTTAGTATCCCAGGTATGTCAGTATAACGGTTGTGGGTGCAGAACGCAATGGTGGGGCTGGTTGGCTGTGATGATAGCAAAGAAAAGGCAAAGTAATTCCCTCTGTAATGGTTTCCCCTCACCTCCTTTTTCCTAGGTAGTGTGAAAGTGTAAATTTGTTGCGCTTGTTCTTAAACCTGAGCTTGCTCATAACATGTACCCAATTGCAAAGCGGGTTGACAAAACTGTTTTAGACTAGACCTTTTCAGCGGGAAGAGCAGCAGATCCGTTCAAAGGAAATACGGTCTGCTTCTTGATTCTGGTTGCAGCGTTGCTATTCTCATCATCTCTGAGGTTATACACTTTGTTTTCCAGCTGTGCTGAAAAGTAGTAGAGCCGCTCCAAGCACACAGTGCTAGCAATGTGGGAGGGTGCTGCAAAAGATCAGAGAAAAAGAGTAATCACAGCAGGGACGATTCCCGGAGTGAGAGTTACTGAACATCCAGTGGATCTTTGCCAGGAGGAAGAGACCATTAACCTGTAAGAAGCATAGAAGAGGGAGGCAGCAATGAAGACAGACACAAGAGTAGGAGGGTGCCCGAGAAGTAATGCGAGTAGTAAGGGCAGGGAGAGAACTGGAAAAGTAGAAGTGAAAGAAAGGAGAGCTGGACAAAACCATTGAGACTGAAAAATGGCTTGTATTGAGTCTTTGGAAACGGGTACGCTCTTAAGACCCATTTTGTGTAGAGGCAGCATAAGCCCACAGCGAGGTGTTTCCAAGGGTATTGATCTGTCCCTGCTTGAGACAGCTACAGTATGTTCCTAGCATGAGCTCAGTTTGTATTAGAAAAAGGTTGAGGGACAGGAAACGGAACTGAAATAGAGGAATAAAAACTAGAAAAAAAACCCCCACAGTGCTTAAGTAGGTCAGGAAAGTCAGTGACGTTATGGCTGATAACAGCAACTGGAATAGAGCACAACAGGGAAGTGGAATAGAGTAAAAAGAGGAGATGGAGGAGTTCAGGTGCAGACCATTTGGGCACTGCTGGGCATGAAGTGTAACCATGTTCCTGCTGCACTGAGATCTGGAAGCATTTTGCAGAGGGATAAAACCATCTGCTTTGGGATGAAATACCATCTGCTCTATTCCCCCTTGTAGCCTGCAAACACAGATACCCTGAGGAGAGTATTGTGCTGTGGGTACTTTTATTCATTTTCATTTTAACATACTATAATTATACTTCTTGTTTTCTTTTTCCCTTGAAGGCAACAACAGTTCATCCAGTCTTCCTGTTACGCCATCCACACAGGCTACAGCAGCATCTACAGTAGGTATGTATCTGTTCATCTGTCCTTTCCTATGAACCTAGAAACTAGCTCCGAACCAACCCCACATCATAGCAAATTCTAAATAAATATCCATCAAAATTGCTTCATCAGTAGGAGCAATGACATTTGCAGCGCCACTGAAAAACAGGAATCAAAACTTAAAGGAAAAACTGGCAGAAGTTGGTCTTTTTAATGTTCGGTCTTTGTCTCTAAGCAAACTTCTTGCATTTTCGTGGAGTAAAGATGAAGAGGTTGTTGCAAACAGTGCATATCTGTTTAATGTCATTTCACAGTAAATAGATTTCAGGTATAATGAAGTCCTGAGAGGTTGAGTTTTGAGAGTAAGGCTCCATTTCCTTTGAGGTAAGATCATGCTACATTATACGATAGAAAATGCTGCTTATAGAGCTCATAGCACAAAACAGTGGACTTCGAGCGAGACACGAGCAGCAAATCTGGGGCAGTCTGTCACGGGTACTTTTGCATTGCTCTAGCACTACCGTCTTTCCTTCACAACTTGGCAAAAGAACTGTAGGTAAGAATGATTTCCAAAGGCAGCAGTGTGGCAGTCATGATGCTCCGACACAGGTAACGTGTTTACAAAACACATCTTTGTAGAAAGAAGAAAAGAGCTGTATTATATCAGCTAGTCCAGTTTGAAAGCAGATATCTAACCTGCGACACAAACGAACTTGTCTTTGCAGTGTTGCAACTGTTGGCTATGTCAACGTGAGATTATTAAAAAAGGAAATTCAAAACATGACCTTCTGTGAAATACACCTGTACAAGTCCTTCCAGAAGTAAAGACTGGATAAGAATTAATGTCAAGCAGTTGTTCAGTCTGATGCACAGATAAAAGGTGGTATCTGAGAGGAGCTAATTCCACGCATGAACTGGGTCCCCTTTGTGCTAAGAGCCATGTGAAAGCAGGGCAGAAATATTGTGTCTACTCTAAGATACTTTGTGTATTTGTGGAGTTCTGTGCGGATCATAGGTCCCAGCTCTGTCCTTCCATTTCCAGTACAACTCTTCGCTTTGGGTCTCTGTAGTCTCCAGATAACCTCTGAGCTACCACGCTCAGAAGTTGCTTGTTATTCATTTAATAATAAAATAACCGGGGCGGGGGGGTGGAATCTCTGCGAAGACCTTCGTTTTGATAGCAAGGAGGTGCTGCAGTGTCTCATTCCATTGCTTGCCAGTTTAAGCACGTCCAACTTGGAATGTGTGGAGATTTTTGTCATCCCCTTCTTGCCTTAGGGCCTTCCCCATGTGTAAAGCCCTTGTTAACCACAGGTGTTTCACCCACCCTGTGCTCCAGCCCTTCTGCCCTCTGCTCCAACCCTGACTGGGGGTTTCTGAGCTTTACTGTCTGGAGAATAACAGTAAGAAGAGGCCTGAGCCCTTTCCTCTTAGGCTCAGTACAAACCTAACAGACAGCTCTGCCTTGCTTCAAACTTCATAGACTTTAAGACAATGTCCATCCACCTTGATTACCTGTCTTGACCTCTTCAGAAGAAAGACTACTGGATAGATGTACTTAATTTTGCTTCAAGTCTTTGTCTTTCTTTTTTTTCTGGAAGCTTTTCACGGCAGAAGTGAAAGTCTCTTTCGTTCAATCATTCTCCATGGAAAGGAGAGTATTTATTTATATTGGGAAGAGCATTCAATAATTATTATTTGGTATGTTAGCATGGTGCTTATGCAGCTGAGTTGTTTTCGTTCTTGTTGAGTTAGAACACTGAGAGGAGTGCATGCTGCTAAGACTTCTTACCTTTACGCTACGGTTATAGTTTGATGGATGTAGCGTAGCTATTTAACATTTAAACACAGGTAGCACACAAGGTAAAGCACTTGTCTCCTTTAAAAATAAAGCATCATAAATACTGAACTATAGTCCTGGCATGTGTCCTTTTTAAATCACAAAAATTAACTCAGGCAGTCTGGGTTTTAGTGTGATGTTTGATGAAGCCCAGCTGGTCTTTCGGGGGGAAAGTAATTAGGGAAATAGAAGATAAAAGGACAGATGTTGCTAGAAAATGTTCTTTCATCTTAACTGTTGGTAAAATAGTACAGGTAAGATTTTTCAAAGACACAGAAGAACAGATTGGTGCCCAGTTCTTGCCAGCTTCCCAAATTCTGCAGCTGCCTCAGCCTCCCACTGAAGTTTTGAAATGAAGTTTTGAAGAGCACCTGAGGGAACTGGGGCTCCTTAGTCTGGAGAAGAGGAGGCTGACAGGAGACCGCATTGCTCTCCACAACTACCTCAAAGGAGGTTGTAGCGAGGCTGGTGTTGGTCTCTCCTCCCAAATTACTAATGATAGAACAAGAGGAAGTGGCCTCAAGTTGCATCAGGGGAGGTTTAGCTTAGATATTAGGAAGAAATTCTTTCCTGAGAGAGTGGTTGGGCACTGGACCAGGCTGCCCAGGGAGGTGGTGGAGTCACCATCCCTGGAGGTGTTTGAAAAATGAGTGGATGTAGCACTTGAGGCTATGGTCTAGTGGTTAGGGAGATGTTGGGATGAAGGTTGGACTTGATGATCCTGGAGGTCCTTTCCAACCATAATGATTCTATGACTGATGCTAAATACATCATGAAGGATAAGTATGTAGATTAACCAGATTTTACTCTTGATGCTACATCACCAAGTGCTCTAATCTTAATAAAGTCAGACGAAAGGGTAGCAAGTAGGAAAGAAAGGGGGGAAAAGTAATGTGCAAATTTGCTGCAATTCCTCGTGATAGCTGCTGGGATCCTTTTTTGTGCTGACTCCTACTTTCTGTAAGGTAATTGAATGCTTGTTACACAAAGATGGTACTTATTCCACTTTGTTTAATAATGTTAGGCATGGAACAATTAGCCATGACATTGCTCAGAAACACAAGCCAGTTCTGACACTCAGAAATCATGACTCAAAACAACAAAAACCCCACAGAAAACTGCCTGGTTGACACTTGCATTCAGATTCGGCTTTCTTTTGGTATATTTTAATTTTGGAATGTAGTTACCAGGTGTGGTTTCCTGTCATATAACTGTAGGTGGTTTCCATACAGACATTTCCTTGCTTATTTCCTACAATGAGGAACCATTTGGTATTTCTAGACTATTGTGCCTTTGAGGAGTTTACCTGTCAGTATTAAAACGTGCCCTGAATTTTATCTGCTGTATTTTTACACATGCTTCACAGAGGAACCGCATTTCCTAATTGTAACAAGGTAAGCACATGAATATAATACTCCAACTGTTCCATCCCGGTGAACGCTCATTTCAAAGGGCTCTGGCACAATACAATTATAACATCAAAGAACAGGAAAATAAAGAACATTTCCTATGGGGGCTGTATCGCGCTGCTTCGGTAGTTTTAATGTTAAATGTCTCAGAGAAGTCTTGTGTTGGCCGGTTTCTTTCTGAACGCTTACATTGTGGTGTTGTTTGGGTCTTTTTTATTTTACATTTTTGATGTTCACAGCTGTACTGCGAGCAGTGATACTTAATTCTTAGCAAAGATACCGTTCCATGCATAGCTGCTTGTGTTTTAAACCTCACTTGCGGGAAGATTATTCTAGAGAAGCATTTTAGATGCTGTATAAAAAAAGAAAATGAATATGAATTTTACTGTGCAATCGAGTTGTAGCCTCCTGTTGTTCTAGATTTAGACAAATTCAAGAAAACATGGGTATAATTAGACATTTGAATGTCCGTAATGAAAAGTTTTTGTGTTGTTTAAAAGGAGCCCAGCTTATGTGAGGTTATAGAAAATACAGGAGCAGACAACTGCAAAGGGAGCTTTTTCCTCCCTAAGATTCCTTCCTACATAAAAGCTGTTTGCCTCGTCTTGTCTGCTTAGAGAAATGTTAATTGTGTAACAGGCCTGGGTTTCTTGTTAGCCCCTTCTTAGAAAAATTAATTATTCTTAAGATCATTCTAGCTGGCTGCCTTCTACGAACATTCTAAGGAGTTTTCTGTAACTATTGATCACTGTTGTCCTTGAATTTTGCTTCGTGGTATTTTTCTTCTGAGCAGCTCACGGCTGCTTTCTGAGGGGAGCAGGGGAAGCGTTAGGTAAAAGCAGAATAAAAGTTAAAGATGTTAGGTGCCAATTAAAGTTGTGAAACAACATGCCAGCCTTTGCTTTCACCATGGCGAGACAGCTCGCTGCTAAGTACATGATACAGGGCAGCAGATTTAGTTGAACTTTCATCACATGTGGAAAACCTGTTGAACCTTAAGTTTACCATCCGTAGAGAATTCTCTGCAGAGTTTAATATACGTGTAGCCATAGCAAAGTAAAGCCAGTGTTTCATTCAAAAGCAAATTAAAGATTAAATCAGTACTAAAATTAGGGGGGTGGAGTTTCAGGTGAAATCTGTTCTTGTCAGAAAAGCTTAGTTATCCGACAAGCTGGGCTCTTCAAATGGGAGGTTACTCTTGATCCGGAATTCTAGCACATTTTAAAGTACTGTATGTTAGGCGTGATCCTGTGAAATTCGGATAGTTATCAAAAAAAAGAAAAAAAGACCTTTCTAAAAGTTATTGGCCATTACCCAGGTTTTCTTTACAGCCTTTCCTTTAAACCTTGAGCCCCAGAAATCAGAAATTAGGCCTTTCCAAAGGAAATATGTAGGGGAAAACTCTGTATGCAGGCCTGGAGATGCATGCACTGGCCTTGTCACTGGTACTCTCTCATTCCGTTTGGGCATCATAAGTGCCATTTTATTCAATGAGTAGACAGCTTTATTATTTCTATGTATTTTTCTGTGTGATATCACAAATAAAATTTTCCCAGGTATGTCAACCAGCACTGCTCATCTGACCAGTACCAGTCAGCCCACCAACACCACCAGGTCCATCACCTTGACGACTCAGCCCACCAAAAGCAGCCAAACAGCAGGATCCACCACAGCTTCTTCCATCACAGCATCGCAACTCAACGTTACAGTGCTGACCACCCCCACCATTTCTGGCACCTCTGTGACAGGTGAGGTCCCATGGCAAGAAGCTCGTAAAGGTGCGTGTGGACGTTGACACGTGTTGTACAATTGGAGAATTTTTAGTTTTGCAGTAGTGTAGCAAAGAAAGGAGGTATTTGCATGCTGAAAAAATGAGAGTACGGTGGGGTTTTATTGTTAGGTTGGCTACAATAATGTTGCTTTGAGCACTCCACATAAATAAGGTTTCGCTTAACCTGAGAGACCTGATAAATTCAGGGGAAAAAAAAAATAAAAAAATTAAAATGTGAATGGTGGGAACCAGCAGCCACCAGCAAGGAGATTAGCAATGTTAGGAGAAAGCCTGACTTTGGAATACAGCTGCTATATTTGTTCAGCTCTCTCCTACAGCTTCCTTGAAGCCATCTCCAATACTTTCCTTTTCACTGGAAGGATATCGACGTGGGGCTCAGCGTGTCCCCGCTGGCTTGCTGGAAAGGCTGGGTTCTGTAGCTCCGTTTGTAGCAGCATGATCAATTTTATCCCTCGTGGAGGGTAGAGTGTGGCGATGGCTGAGTCACACTTTATGTCCAAGCTGCCAGCTGCAGTTTGACAGTACTAAATACAAGACCCCTAAGTGCAGAATTCGGGATTTCCTCGCACGCGGCGCTTCACGCTTACGCTTCTCGGGGTTGCTCACATGTCTGTAAAACGTTGTTGGGTAGGTGAAGCTGTCAGCAGGGCTTTTAGTTGGCCACTTAACACTCCCTGTGGCAAGTACAAATAGAGATGGGCACAGGCTGTCTTCTGGTGGGAGTTTGAGAAAACCAGACAAAAGTGGTTTTCAGAAGGAAACTTCTGGCACCTTACCTGAGGTCACGTTCCCCATGGCAATATTTGTGTTGGGCTGCAGGGCTGATCCCACTTGGAGAGTGAGGGTACAATTCCCCGAGACTGAAGCAACAGCTCATCACCCCCAGAAGTATTTCACTCCCACCATCCAACTGTCCCACTGATGTGGCGGCTGTTGGACCCGTCTCCAGGCTGACCCAGTCGGCTCATCTGACTAAAAGCAAATTCCTTTTCTGCTTGGGTTGATTTCAGGCCAGCTTAGTAAGTTAAACTGCTTCATGGAGGATATGAAAAAAAACACTTGAGCTGGCCTAATGAGGGTTGTCTGATTGGGTCTTTAGATTCCATGTCAAGGGGGAGGGCGGGATACAGAGGAGTCCTTTAAAACACCATTTCACAAGCTCTGTGGAAACTACCTTTTGTTTTCCTCTTTTCAGCTACAACCAGACCTGAGGTTGTTGTAGCCAAACCCTCCAGATTTGATGTGGGCAGCTTTGTAGGCGGCATCGTGCTGACGCTTGGAGTCCTCGCTGTTCTCTACGTCGGATGCAAAACGTACCACTCTAGAAGGGGCATTCAGTACAGGACCATGTAAGTTCCCAAGGGACTATCCCTTGTTAATTTATTACTTTCTTGAGGGGAACAAGGACAAACAAAACAAAGAGAATGAACTCTTGATACATACATTTGTTTAATGTGCACTATATTAATATTATAACGAGATTTAGCTGTAATATCTTTCACCACTTCAGCTATTCCTTATTGTTATGCCTCTCTTCTGTGGGTTTTTTTTTTCTCTGATGTATTATATAAAATAATCTTTTGGTTTGTTGGTTGGTTTTTTTTTTTTTTTAAAAGGATCTTTGTCCTGTAGCTAACATCTCTTTGAAATGTTTGCTAGAGTTTGAAAGACTTTTGGTTCTTCTTGGCACTTTCTCCCAGACTCTGTCTATCCACTCTTCGGCATTTTTCTCCCCCTTGCCATTAATTTTCTTGTACTCGCTCCGGTTTCTATTACCTATATGACGTCGTGTTGAAACTCTGTCACTCGCTCTTTTGTATCACCTTGAATGCACTTTTAAGTCTAGTCTGAGCAGCCGGCTTTAAAGGCAAACATCAAATATTCCACCCTCTTAAGCCAGTACTGTTGAGTTGATTCGTTTCTTTGCCGTCACAGAAAACATTCCAAGGCAGTGTGACCATTATTCACATTTTCAAAAGCCCAGGATTTGACTGTTGCCAGTATCTGAACTCTGACTTTTGCCTCACGTGGCCGTACAGGTGGAGCAGCCGGTTCATTTGTAATACTTAGTTTTCTGTGTTACCTCGTTCTCAACTCCAGAAACCTGTCCATAACCTTGGATGCGCTTGAACCTCCTTTAAGTACTTTTCACAAGTCCATGAAATGAGAAGTAGAATTTATTTAACCAACTGCAGGCATCTGCATCTGAACACGTAATTTCCTATCGTTCCTGTTGCCCTAAAGTAGGGTAAAGCTGTCTGGTCAATCAGCCTATCCATGTGTTCGTGTATTCTCTGACTGTGAGGGCAGCAAAGAGTCTTAGATGAAGAAGTCCACGCTGTGGATATTGAAAGGTAGAGGCTGGATCCCACCCCAAGTCACTTGGTTGCTCTGTGGGCACCAATGACTTCCAACTGTCTTTGAGCTGGAGGCTGCGGACATTTTCCCCGCGGGGTGCAGGTGCACAGCTTATTGAGAGTAAGTTTGCTTTTCTTAGTCATCAACGCCCTTTAGACGTTGTCTGCAGGCTTCTCAGCAAGATGGTCTTCGAGTGTCTTCCAGCCAAGACGATTCTGTGATTCCATGGCCTCTGTTCACAGAATAACCTTTGTCGGAGCAGCCTGTTTCTCAGGTTGACTGTTGCTTGTACTGCAGAACGTTAATTAATTACTGTGTTTCTATTATAGTGACGAACACGATGCCATCATTTAAAGACTTCAGGGAAAGTCTTCAGGAAACCCACCCTATCACAGCCCTTGTAACTTCTGGAAGAGTTCCTTTCAAAAAGATGATCAGTCTCTACACGTGTCTTGAAGGTGATCCTGCAAAATGTTGAGAAGCTCTTGAAAACATCCTGATGGTTTTACATTGGCTTTCCTAAGAAGAGGAGGAACTCGGCACTTTGTAGAGATAGTATTTTCCTTTTCCAGTATTTGTAAGCAAATTTAGAGAAACACCCCTATTGAGCCATTTTAAGTTACACACATGAGTCTCTGAAATAACTAATTACTCGCGCAGTGGGTCACATCAGTGAAATTCTAAGTTCAATGATTTCTCACATAAATCCCGTGTGTTCCATGAGGGATGTAGTCAGTGAAATAGGACACACTGGAGACCAAGGACACACTGGAGACCAAGCATAAGGGTTTTTTTTTAAGTGAAATGTTTATGTTTTTTTTTTTTTCCTAAAATTTTGTATTAAATTGTATTTATTTTCAAGTTTGATGTGAAGTTTTGTTTAGAACTTTTGAACAATTTGGTGAATTTTTATTAGGCTATAAAGGAATCAGGAAGCAGGGGCAGACTGGAGAGACCCAGCCACAACCCTTTTCTCTAAATGAATCCTTGTAAGAGAACAGACTCTGTGATCCATAGCTTTTTTTTTTTTGAGGATGTCCTAATGAAGCATGTGCAACTGAAGAGAAACTAAAAATGGAAAAAAAAGTCATTACGCCACCGTAAACATGATTCAATAGGAAAACTGCTTCTAAAATTGGCTTTGAAGTTGCACGTAGCAATCATCCTTCCACTCTTGGTTTCTATTATTATGAAGCTTTATGCAGCGTTTCAGCAGCAGGGGATAAGCATTGAAGTCGAAAAGCTGTAAGATAGCTTTCTAGAAGACTAGAATTGCATTTTTACACCTATTTTCAGACCGTGGTACTGCTGCGCGCTTGCACAGAGGTCTGGTCAAAAGGGGGTGTCGGAAGGGGGGTCCTGTGCAAGGTGGGTGGTGCTGCTTCCATATCGCTTCTGCAATTCCATGGAGGTAAAGCTGCTGCCTTCAGCAGAGGGGCTCCTGCTTTACACTGGTGGAAGGAAAACGAGAGCAAGGATCAAGAAGCACAGGCCTGCATCCTCTCCTCGTGTTACTGAGGGATGGCGCAGTCCTGCTCAGGCTCCACTTGCAGACCTCTCCCTGGTGAAGAGGGTTGGCGTGGTGGGACTTGGCCATCCTGGTAGCAGCTGGCGCCCGTCCATCATGCAGGACACAGGCTGGAGGAGGTCACAGCAGAAGCAGGTCGCGATGGCAAGTGCTTATAGGTCTGTCAGGGGGCTGGGGTACAGCGCATCGGGGAGGAAGTAGACAAGAGCTCGGGCAGAGGTTAATTTTTGAGAACCAGTTTATTCTGACATGCACTGGCTGTATGGATGGGTTTTTTCCTTTTTTTTGTGAGCAAAACCGTTGTGTTGGCAGAGCCGACTCCAGCAAACCATGGCTACTGAGTGATCTTACTCCAGCCCTGCACCCGGGGTAGCGGGGCTGCTCTGTTTTGTACTGAGACTGAGGGACACGGGGAAGGGTGATTTGAAGTAACTTTTGTGATTTGTTTTTTTTTCTGAATTGCGTTGTTTGGTGAAAAACTTCCCGTTTGGACTTGAAGCCTTTAGAAACAAGTCTTCCCTAGAACTCCAGATCCTTACTTTGTAGAAATTAAGACAAGCCCAGGCAGTGGGAATTGTCTTACCTCTGTTGTACAGATGAATAAAAAAAATTACATCTTTTGAGTTACTGGATCAGTTTCAATCGGATTTTTATTTTGTTAGATAGTGTCATAATTCCCTCAAGCCTTCCCCCAGTCACAGCCATTGAATAAGACGTGTTCACTATATCATGTCATAGCTGTAGATGATGGTGTTGTCTGGGTTCCATCTCATAGAATCATAGAATGTTAGGGTTTGGAAGGGACCTCTGGAGATCATCGAGTCCCACAGTTCTGCAGCTCAACAGGCACAGGCCAGGCCCCAGTACAGCACTAGAAGTTGCTGGTTCTCATCAGGGTAGGCGAGGCAACCTTCTGTGAGGCAGTGTGTCAATCTGGCAGGGTCCCTTGCCTGTTCTGGGGTAAAGTCCCAGGCTGTGGGAGGTGGTAACTGTCCTAGGAATCTGCCCAGATCCTTCCATTCACCCTGCCACCCAGGGACAGGCCACCTCAGGGCATGTTTCAGTGTTGGCTCACCCAAAAGTTGTCTCCTCTTACACAAAAAAGAGCCAACAACATGCCAACAGTATTAACTACTAGTGTTAAAGAGCTCACCTGAGGGTGAGTGAGGACCTCGATAAATAAAACCATCTGTATCAATCCGTGGTAGGGGGAAGGAGATGTATTCCCTCATCTTCTCCACAAGATAGCGCCCCCAGGACAATAAAGCCACCAATACCAGGGTAAAGCACATAGTCACTATTTGTGCCAGCATGTTCCTGAGTTCCTTCATCCTCCCCACAAAGCAGCTCCCCCAGCGCAGTGGGGTAATCCATGGCAGAGCAAAGCAGAAAGCCGTTATTTGGGTGAGCATGTTCCCGAGCTTCGCAAAACAGAGATAAGCGATAGAGCCAGCAAAGCTGTGACCTGCACGGGGGATGGCACTTGGAAACTGCTACAGCTATAGTGCAGTTCGTTAATACAGAACTGCCGTTGTTGAGCCCCACGTTGGGCACCAAAAAAGACTGTGGGGGGTTAACTTTGGCTGAGCACCAGGTGCCCCCCAAGCCACTCTATCACCCCCCCCTTTCCTTCCCCTCTCCCTCCTCAGCAGAGAAAAAAAAAAAGGGGAGGAAAATAAGATGGGAAACAAAAGCAGTTTCATAATAACAGAAGCAAATCCATGCGCAGAAGCAAAGGAAAACAAAGATTTATTCTCTACTTCCCATCAGCAGGCGATGTTTGGCCACTCCCTGGGAAGCAGGGCTCCAAGATGCGTAGCGGTTGCTCTGGAGGACAATGGAACGGCCCCCCCCCCGCCTCCTCCTTCTCCCTGGCTTCAGAGCTGAGCTGACGTCATATGGTATGGAATATCCCTTTGGTCAGGTCGCTCCCAAGATCTTGCCCACTGGGGGGAATGTTGGGAAGATCCCTGGTGCTGTGCGAGCACTGCTCAGCAGTAGTCACAACACGGGGGTGTTATCAGCATCCTTCTAGCTCCCCGCACAAAACCCTGCACCAGGAGGGCTGCTACGGGGAAAATCAGCTCAGCCAGACCCACTACAATATTTTTAAATACTAGACTACCAGACCTAGAGCATCTTTGCCCAGCTCAATCCTTTGTAATGCCTTTTTTCACCTCATTACTAGCATAAAGCAAAATTACACCCTGAAGATCTCAGAGGCATCAGTGCCCATGTAAAAGCTGACCTCCATTCAGGTGCTTGGACACAAAGTGAGGTGCAATTGCCAAATCTTAGCTTTAGCTTTCCAACGGTAAGAGAAGCCCCAGCTTTAAGTTACACACGTATAAAATGGGATGAACAGGACAGCTCCTCAGCGTACCACACCACCACTAAGAACACATTTAGGCCTCAGTCCTGCAGGTCACTCTAGAGCTTTGGAAGAGCCGGGGACCTGCCTTTAGCAATGCTCTGCATGTAGAGGGGCTGACTGTACTAAATGACTGTAATAGTAATTTAACATAATTGGGATTTCTTGCATGCTAACGTAAGATTGGCACTTCATTGCTCTAGGGAAAGAACTTGAAAGGGTTCGCCGCAGGAGTCCACCAAATTTTAGACCCATCTGAGTTATAAAGCTCAAGTAAGAGCAAAAGACAGAAAAAGGTCTTTTGGCTCATAGACTAGTCTAGCACTAGGCATCAGGGGAAGAGAATACAGCATAGTTGGAAAGGACCTACAACAATCATCTAGTCCAACTGCCTGACCACTTCAGGGACCTGTCTGGACATGTTCCTGTGTGGCCTGCTGTAGGTGAACCTGGACTAGGTTATCTCCAGAGCTCCCTTACAGCCACACCATTCTGTGAGTCAGGGCTCACCAAGTTAAAGCATGTTGTTAAGGGTCCAAGTTCCTCAAACACGTACAGACTTGGGTGCTTCGAATACCTGTCTAGGAAGCCTGTTCCAGCATTTGACCACCCTCTCAGTAGAGAAATGCTTCCTAAATATAATCCTTTCCTTATGGAAGTCTCTTCCCACTCATTTCTTTGGTGATTAGCTAGTCTAAAGTCAATCATCATCACAGAATCATAGAATGTTAGGGGTTGGAAGGAACCTCTGGAGATCATTGAGTCCAAACCCCCTGCCAAGCAGGACCATAGAATCTAGGGCAGGTTACACAGGAATGCATCCAGATGGGTCTGGAAAGTCTCCAGAGAAGGAGACTCCACAACCTCTCTGGGGAGCCCACTCCAGTGCTCTGGAACCCTCCCAGGAAAGAAGTTCCTCCTCATGTTGAGGTGGAACTTCCTGTGCGCTAGCTTGCATCCATTGCCCCTTGTCCTATCGCAGGGCTTTTGATGGGGCCCTGCATCAAAGGCTTGAAGGCAGACCCGAAATGCTGCAGTGCTGTACTTTTTTCTTTAAGAAACTATTAAAGTGAGAGGCTGTTACTGTGACAGTAACATTATCTCTTTGTAAATGTCCTTTTAGACCTTTCCTTTTTCTTTTGTTCAGACTGTTAAAGCTCGTACATACTCCCACCACTCTTCTTTTTGGCCCTGGAGCCACATGTCGCATTCTTAACACACTTTATTAAAAAAGATCTAGGCAACAAAACGACAATATTGCCAAAAGCAAAGCGGGACGGCACCAGAGACTGAAAGCTGCCTAGAAAACTCAAGGGGTTGAGATGAGCTGTGATAGAAAAGCAGACAGTGAAAGTCCTGGTGGGTCTAGGACTGACGCAGCAGTCTTCAAAAGCAAGGAAAAAGTTAAATGGATTTAGGAACCTGCATTTGAGAGTTTTCACAAACAGCACAGACACAGGGACTGTCAATTCCCAGTGTTGATCCCACAGCATCTTAAGCTTTAGCTGGCATTAGAATTTAGAGTTTGCTTCACTCTAAAATTATTACTTTGAAGCCTGGGTTGATGGTGAATTTTATCCCTCAGCATCAGGACATCCCTATACTTCAAATTCAGGAACTCTGAAAATTGAGAGAGGAAAAAAAAGTTCCAAGTTTCAGACTGTCCTTTTAAAATACCAAGAGAAAAGATGTTCTCACTCCGCTACTCAAAATTTCGAGTTCGTTGGTTGTTCTGACATTCTCCATGTCAATCTGAAAGCAGTTTGGAAACCAAGGTGTTGCACCTGGCCAGCACTGAGGTGATGGGCGCTTCTAAAGCGTCAGGAGAAGAACTCTGGAACTCAGCTTCCCTGACAGGGGAAAAGCAGCCACTGCTTGGGGAAACAGGGTGCTTGCTTCTTTTGATTGTTGCATATGGGACTTAATCTTCTCTAGAGTTTATTCTTCCCTTAGAACTGAGGATCTCTCACAACCCCGACTGACACCCTGTACTCTGCACGTACCCAGTATTTCCCCTCTCTCTCTGCCACAGAACAGCGCATCAGTAAGTCAAGTTACACAGATCCAAAAGACAGGTATCTTTGTTCTGACCGAGTCCAAACTCTCTGACACGCGACCTTTTCCCTAAAAAAAATGCACAAGGCCAAAACTAAACGTGAAGGCCACTGCTAAGACATTGTTTATGGTGCAAACAATTTCCTGCTACGTTCCAGTGTGTTCTGAGCTCTTCAAAAACAGTAACTCACCTGCTCCTTTTTTGAAAGCAGCACAGTAGGATGTGCTCTGTGCAGTTCTGCTCTTCCTTGCACAGGAAGCAAACGTTACGCCAGATTCTTGGGCTTCAAGGGTCCTGTGCCAGCAGTGAGGCAGCTGGACTGGAGCATCAGCAACCCCTGTGACCAGAAACAGAGGACTGGTGATTTAGTGTTGTCACAGGAAGGTCATTCCCTGCACTAGTAACCTCCAGAGCTCCATGACATGTTAAGTTCTCCATGGGACAGCAATGTGCCCTTGTGGCCAAGAAAGCCAATGGTCTCCTGGGGCGCATTAAGAAGAGTGTGTCCTGCAGATGGAGGGAGGTCCTCCTCCCCCTCTACTCTGCCCTAGTGACACCTCACCTGGAGTACTGTGTTCAGTTCTGGGCTCCGCAGTTCAAGAGGGACAGAGATCTGCTGGAGAGAGTCCAGCAGAGGGCTGTGAGGATGATTAAGGGACTGGAACACCTGCCTT
>VZZY01012672.1:33091-47316 GCA_013400335.1 Eurystomus gularis
GGTTGTGGAGTCTCCTTCTCTGGAGACTTTCCAGACCCATCTGGATGCGTTCCTGTGTGACCTGCCCTAGATTCTCTGGTCCTGCTTGGCAGGGGGTTTGGACTCGATAATCTCCAGAGGTCCCTTCCAACCCCTAACAGTCTATAATTCTGATTAAGTAGCTCAAGAGAACAGAGGATGCCTTTCCACATCCTGAATACATCTCCTGCCTGAATTCACAGCCCTGAAGCGGGTCACTTTAGGAAGAGCAAACAGCAGAAAAGGCTGAACCCGCAAATTCATCCCATCTGCACCATTAAACGTGATCCTGCAGACCCCAGCCTCACAATGCCACAGTTGCCACAACGCAGAATTAAAGGCAGATGAACACACTGGTGACAAGTTCATAGGCTTCTCTTCATAAGCTACCACTTACTCCATCACAAAAAGCAGCAATATAAAGATTTTTCTATTTTTTAGATAGCGGAGTTCCTAGATATTTCACATATGGGCATTTGTTTCAGCATGTAAGTAGCAGCTGGATCACTTGTGGATATTATGGACGGACTGCAGGCGCTCTTCAAACAGAAGAGCACTGGGCTTCCCCATCAATGCTCAACAGCAAATGGAAGAGAAAGAGACGCATTCAGTTAAAAAAAAAACAACAAACCACACAAATAAAACCATGCAGGAAACTGCTGAATAATCACAATGAGCTTTCACGACACTTGCTTCACAAAAACATACAGCTTCTTCTTGGGAAGCCACCGTATCTTGTAGTATCTCACACCAGTATCAGAAGCTGCAACTGCTCCAAGCTAGATGCTCTGTGTGATAAGCTTCATTCCAGTAATTACTCATTTAGAGAAGCCAGGAATATTGTCTTCTATCTTTATCGCACAGCAAGTCTGACCGCTGAACTCCAATGACACCAAAGTTCTCACCCTCTGCACCCCCTAAGCCATGCAAACACACTCTGCTGATGAAGACGTGGAACGCTGACGTGAGAACTTGAGCTGCTTGCTCAGCAGATCTGCACAGGAACCTGGGGGCACCGGGTGCTTATCCCAGCCAGAGCTCTAGGAAATGCATTCAAAGGAGGAAGTGGGCACAGAACAAATGCTCAGCTGGTTCACCAGTCACAGAAGTCACTTGATCCTCTCCAACCGTAGCACCACAGCAATCTTCTCCATGGCTTAACGTTCTGCCAGAGTTCTGTTTGCAATTGCTACAGACAACTCGTTTTATGATAGCTTTCTTGGAAGAGTACGGAGGAGAGCGTAACTGCTTACGTGTCCAGCAGCACGAATTAGGACACCCATCATCACTGCGCAGAGTGTGCAAAGCCACAGCCTAAATTAAGCTTCCTGTGAAAACTACGTCAAAGAATTTTACCCACGAGTTTCTAGATCAAGTTCTTCCACGCCTCAGAAAGCAGTTCAGGTGCCTAGATACAGGCAGCCAGTGCTGTCTGAAGTTGCCTGGGACATTCAAAACACTCACCGACCAGGGCTGGTAGGTGTGTTGCAGGTCTCAAAATACCCTCAGGCATCGCCAATGACAGAACATCTGAATCCCTCCGTTTTTAAAGCCCTGTATAATCCCATCACCTGATTAGGAGGCAATCTGCTAGAGAGCAGCTCCGTGGAGAAGGACCTTGGAGTCCTGGTGGACAGCAAGTTCTCCATGGGACAGCAATGTGCCCTTGTGGCCAAGAAAGACAATGGTCTCCTGGAGTGCATTAAGAAGAGTGTGTCCAGCAGACAGAGGGAGGTCCTCCTCCCCCTCTACTCTGCCCTAGTGACACCTCTCCTGGAGTACTGTGTTCAGTTCTGGGCTCCCCAGTTCAGGAGGGACAGAGATCTACTGGAGAGAGTCCAGTGGAGGGCTACGAGGATGATGAGTGGACTGGAACAGAGCACTGGAATGGGCTCCCCAGGGAGGTTGTGGAGTCTCCTTCTCTGGAGACTTTCCAGACCCATCTGGATGTGTTCCTGTGTAACCTGCCCTAGATTCTATGGGCCTGCTTGGCAAGGGAGTTGGACTTGATGATCTCCAGAGGTCCCTTCCAACCCCTAATATTCTATCATTCTATGACTCTATGTTAATCAAAGCTGTTTAAAACTGTCTGCTAGGTTTGAAACATTCACATGTTTAACACCAAAACTAAAGGGAAGATATGTACAGGATATAATAGAGTTGGACAAAATTCTGCATTTAGAAGAATTACAGCAAGCCAACCCACAGGTAAAGAATCCTGTATGCTGCAAGGAACGCATCGCAAAGCATTAAAACAATTACGGCGCAAACTAACACACAGGATTAACAAGTGTTGCAGAAATTACGAAAGAATGGATGAAACCAAACGTCAGCGTTGCTGAATTCACGCTAAGGATGTTTAAAGACCAACCAGTCAGACTCCTACACCCCTCCCCTAACCCCCAGACCACAAAGCAAGAGTTCTTCAAACTCAGTCTCTCCAGCAGTACTCTGAAACGGACTCCAGCCCAGGAGATCCAGGGCAAAGACACAGATGGTAACTAGGACACGTCTGTACCTTCCCTCGCACAATTGTCCTCATTGAATTTCGTGCTAACCGATGGAAACATTCTGCTAATAAATCAGCTTCTATCACATAATGAAAAAAGAAGTGCAGGGTTGGGCCCCTTGAAATACCCTCTGAACTTTACACACAGGATGAGTCCAAGCTCGGTGGAGAGATTTCCCAAGACGACAGGTGATTATAGCAGGAGACCCAGAGGCTTATTTCACAGACTGAGAGGGACTTTATTAAATTACAATCCAGATGCACAACAAAGATGAACACAAATGCCAAACATACAGCACCTCAAAGTATGAGCAGAAACGCATCTGCTAATGACAAACGGTTCCCCCACCTGTGAAGGGATGAAAGCCAGTTAAATGCACACAATTTGCAAACGCAGCCATCCTAACACCTCGAGAAATGGCATTTCCACCTCACACTACAGCACGCAAGACACCAAAGTACTGTGACAAACATCTTATTGCTGGCAGGCCTGAAGATTGAGAGGTCCACGCTTGGGCATTAAGATACGACTGAAGACAACTGACTTAACAGAGCCGGACGCCACCACTGCAGGATCTGCTGCCATTATCCCGGCAGTTATCCCACTGCTTGAACATTAAATCCTTGCAGAACACCTACAAACAGTCTCCCTCTGTAGGTATCTACTGTGCAAATCTAGGGATGCAAAGGTGAAAAGGGTTAAGACTCACCCAGGAAGGAAATAGGAGTCCCTAAGCTGCTGGTGTATAAAACAAGACCCAAGACTTCAGAGGGGGCTGGAAGATCCTATTTAATCACATGCTCACTATAAAGTACTTTCACATTTTAAGCCCTAGCATGAGGGCTACACTGCTGCGCAGCTACCCTCTGCCTCATCTCCGAGGTCATGAGGGATCATTCCTGGCCAGGATTTCTATCCTTTGGGAAAAAAAAAAAAAAGAAATCAAGACAGAAAGGAAGCACCAGATGCTGTTAGGGGGTTGGGGGTGGGTGTTTTTAAATAAGGGTAAAAATCTGAACCCCCTACTTTAATAGAAAGAAAAGTAATCAGCAGGCAGCATAGAAGCTCACTCCCCTGTTCAAAAATGAATGAAAGACACACAGAATTAAGTTTTATTGTACTTTTTGTGGGCAACCAAACCACCCCAAGCTTTTGGCAGGAAAAGACTGGACTTCTGGTCAGTGCAGTCTACAGAGAAAGGCCAACAATGGGGACAGAGTAAAGCAGCACTCCTTTGAGAAGTGGAAATTTTAATTCAGTCTTCATATAAACTATTATTAATACATATCATACAAGTATTGACCAAAACTTTTGAAAAAGTCCAGCTGCTCCGGCAACAGTTAGCCTCTTTTCTCCTCAAGTCCACAGGAAAGCCAGAACAACAGCTGAGGTTAATGAATATTCATTATTAACAGCAACATTTCCTCACATCCACACCGAGGAAACTCATGAAGAGAGTTGTGCCAAGCTCCATTTTAGGTACTCAATCAGAAAGGATTTTTTTTATTCCAAGTGGCACGAGGGCACAGTAGTGAAGCTGTTTTCCTTACTCAAAAGTACAGCTACAAAAACCTCACCTTCGTCTGGCGTTAGTTTTATGAAGAGAAATAGTCTTTGGCAAGGAAGACCCGGTGTACTCGTAACGACGACACAGTTTCCTATTACACAACAGCGTTAGGTAGTTGATGAATCATCTTCTGCACCACAATTTTCCATTCTTATGACACCGCTGGCTTAAGCGTCATCAGTTGGAGAGTGAGAAGACATTTTGCAAGTCTCCCTCTTCATGAAAGGAATGTTCGGACTGTGCCCTTTATTGTTCCCCTGCAAATAGGGCATTTTCTAAGGGACGGGGCACACTCTTTACATACCACTAAGTGACCACATGGAATAAAAACAATAGAAACTTCTTTGTCCATGCAAACTTTACATGTTCTTTCCTCTTGCAATCTTCTTAGTTGTTCTTCCACAGGTAAACCTGGGGAAAAAAAAAAAAAGAACCCTGAATATATGTGCATTCTCATGAGACTACAGCCATGTTCCATTTCACCTTTTGATTCCCCGTCTGTATTCGCTGAATACAGCTGGCAGTGAGGAAGCACATTTTCCAGAGCTCCAGAAGTAGCACCCAAGGACCTCGTCTGTACGTTCCACTTCTGTGAGACACCAAATGGCTCAGGGATTGGAAGCTGTAGCTCCCGAGCCCAAACAATGCTTCCATTTTAGCCAACGCTGTGCTTCTCTTGCTTGGACAGTAGAAGCACAGAGCACAGCCTGGCTGGTGGGACTGAGCCACGTGCAGGCTTCTATACTTTTCTGCAGTTTATTAACCCCCTGAACTACAGGGCTAAGAACATGAGCAAACTCCATCCCACATCTGACAAGTTTTTATCCACCCAGCTGTTGGTCAAGCTACATCTTAGGACACCTATAACCCACTCTGGAAAAGCAGAGATGATGATGCCTGCTGTGAAGTGCTAAGCTGCTGTTCTTCACTGTCCAGTCTCTACTAAACACCTGAATGAGATCTTGTGCCAGGATTAAGTCCAGGATGGGCTTGGCTTGTTGGGCTCCAGAAAGTTCTATCTCCTATGGTAGGAGAACACGTGTAAGGAACAGGACACAGCTTACAGCAGACAGACCTGCTCGCAAGCCTGCACATGCACTTAACTGTTTCAGGTGAGTCCATCCTACCAAAGCAGAACCTGGGACAGGCTAAAGCATAAAACCTATATCTTAACCAAAGCACTTTTCTTTTGGAGGATGTTAGCTATTTGTCCCACAATGCCCTTTAAAGTAAGAAGGTAGAAGTTTAAAGTACCTGAAATATCTTCTGTGGGAATATACTTCATGTTCTTCTCCACTAAAATAACAGAAAAAAAGTCTTAGTCATTTGACTAATCTGTATTCAAACATCTGAATTTTTTTTTAATCTTTAGGTTGCTATGACATCTCCATAAACTCATGGCCTTTAAAATAAAAAACACAAAACCAGACAGACATACCGAATAAATCTTTGTACAGGATGGGGTCACAGTCTCGTAGACAGTTTTTGAATATGCTGGCCGCTTCGTTTCCTTTCACTAAAATGGTATCTATCAGTTCCCTTGCTTGCAATGCCGTCTGAGTCTTCTGCTTAATAACGTCATGCTCGAGCTCTGTTATCACTTTAGCCGACAGTAAACTCCCAAGGATCGGAAGCACACACGTTAAACGTTGGAATAAAGCCATCCGATTCTTCCGGATTAAGGACAAATCATCTGGAATGCAAAGGGGATTAGGTGGTTGTTAGGAATACACTACTCCAAGGTGCATTTCTGCCTAACTGATACATTCTTTAAAGTCTACTTGCAATGTTTGCTTCCTACACATCATAAATACCTCAGTAAAATTTTCCTGGTATTCATGTGAAGAACAGACTTAAGAAAACCACCTACATGCAGCTTCTGAGCAGAAGCCTTTTCACCAACACAACCTCCTGCTCCCATCTCTTCATTAAATTATCTCGTCTAACTTCACACTAGCAAGACCTGCGTTCTGGGCAGAACTGCAAATTAAAAATAATGCTTCTGTGTAACAGCAGCACCAACCCACTGACAACCACCAGGTCAACTTCGGTCAGTGACAGGCAAAACCATGTTTGAGAGATAGACAGGACCAAGCTCTGCAAAGATGTTTCCACAGAACTACGTGCAGAAAACCAGAAGTACAGCACAAGCAGACTCAGGAGCTTTTTTTTTAAGTCTATCACAAACAACAACAACAAAATCATTTTCATTAGATTTAATGGCTGAATCCATCTATTTTTTTGGTAGAATCTGCAAGTGGGAAGAAAGTCTTAATTCAATTTGTAATTGAGAAGTTCCATTACTGCTTCACAGACTCAAAAATAGCTGGATTTTTTTAGCCTTCAAAACTTAGATGGTATTAAAACAATAGGAAATGTTAAATAACATCAAATAAACAGTTAAATAGGTGACCTACATGGTTCAGACTCAGAAAAGCAAACTTAGATTGTGTAAAACGGCCAAAAGTTTGCCACTATATCCACCTCTTCTAGGAGTTAGATATGGTGGTTCATTGATTGAAGAAGCTTAAAGAGCTGGCAACTTCAGAGAAAAAAAAAATAAAAATCAGCAGAGTGTGCCAAGTAAAGTGTTTTGGTTCCATTTATATAAAGGCACAAAAATTAGAAAAAAAACCCACAAAAAACCAAAACCCAAACATAGCTTTGTTCCTGGGGAGAGAATCAGGTAATTCTGAATCCTTGGCACCTGTATGAACCATCTTCCTGAAAGGGAACGAAACAAATCCCATACGTCTAGTTCCATACAGAGGCCTTAACAATGCTTCTATAGGAGCTGATCCGAGTAATAAAGGCAAGTACAAAAACTATACATAATACAAACCACTTCTGCTTTCACTTTCATTCATGCCTTACACATACCTGACGCCACTTCTTCAAACTGTCTCTCCCTCTCTTCTTCCCTCTTCTCATCTTCAGCAATAAGCAGATCAGACACAAGATCATTAACAGTCTTGTAGTTTTCTCCGGTGGCCAAGATTTTACTCTGCACTGTTTGCTTTACTAGCCTTCTCCTGAACCCCATCTCCAAGGCAGCTTTAACCACCGGCGTGTTCATCATGATTGCATCTTCTGAATGACTCTCTCCGGGTTCAAAATGAATAACTAATCAAAGAGTAAAATCACCAGATATAATATAAAAGAATAAAATGTCTATACAACCCAGAAGTCAGACATGTTGACACTACCTACACATATGCATATATACTTGAACATCTAGCACTTAAAAGTTTCTGTGGTTAAATAGACTTTTTTTAAGTAGTTGGTTTTAAAAATAGAAGACAGTTACTTAGATTCAATTGTACTGAATCCATTATAAACTTCAATTCATCTAACGTCACTAAAATCTTGGGTAATCCAGAGAAACCACATAGAATTCCATTGTGGTTTTTAACAGCTTTTTTTTTTTTTTAATACTTGGTCATTTCTAACTCCAGCTTTGAAAAATGCCCGGGGCAGGGGGGAATTCAAAATCAGAGTTCATAGTACAAAGAATTGCTCTGTTCCAACTCTTGATCAGTATTTTCTTACTAAGCATCAGACACGTGGCATTCTGACTCAGCCAGCATGGACTGTGACAGCATAACCCACCCCCCTCTGGCAGGAGTTGATTTCCACCGTAACCAGGACCCAGCTCACAAAGACTTCCCTTTATCAGCTTGCCCTGTCCTCTCCTTGACCACTGCAGCTCAGCTCGGAGCACTTCTCTAGCTACGTGCCTAAAACTGTAGTTGTGTTCAGTTCTGGGCTCCCCAGGTCAAGAGGGAGAGAGTCCAGCAGAGGCTACTAGGATGATGAGGGCACTGGAACACCTGCCTTGTGAGGAAAGGTTGAGAGCCCTGGGGCTGTTTAGTCTGGAGAAGAGAAGCCTGAGAGGGGATCTCATTAATGTGGATCGGTACATCAGGGCTGGGTGTCAAGAAGAAAGGGGCAACCTCTTCTCACTCGTGCCCTGCCACAGGACAAGGGGCAATGGATGCAAGCTAGAGCACAGGAAGTTCCACCTCAACACGAGGAGGAACTTCTTTCCTGGGAGGCTTCCAGAGCACTGGAAGGGGCTCCTCAGAGAGGTTGTGGAGTCTCCTTCTCTGGAGACTTTCCAGACCCATCTGGATGCGTTCCTGTGCAACCTGCCCTAGATTCTCTGGTCCTGCTCTGGCAGGGGGTTTGGACTTGATCTCCAGAGGTCCCTTCCAACCCCTAACATTCTATGATTCTATAACTGCACAATCATGACACCCCCGAGCAACTGTTCCACTGAGCTCAATACCACAGATCAATTTAACAAATGCCAAATTGACTTGTTTTGTTTAACCCAACTGTGAAACTAAAAACCACAAAAACAGCACATAAAGCATTCGGAAAAAAATAAAAAAAAAAAATCAAAAAAAATCAAAAAACTTAAGATGACCTGCTAGTATGAAAATAAGGACAATGAAAGACAAGATCTCCTAAAGGTGCTTCCTTGAATTTGTCCATATAATGTCAAAACTACCTAACTTTTATCATTAGTTAGAAAATCCTTATATTGTTTTTTCCTATAAATTGTTAAGCAAGTTAGCTCTGTATCGCCAATCAGAAAGCTCGCAAAACGCTGAGGACGTGTAAAAACATGCTTTAATATACATACTTGGGGGATCAATGTTCTCATCAACTGGCGTATCAGAGGTTGACAAGAGCTGTGGAACACAACAGAACGACATTAGTATCGAAGTATTGCTGTTCCCTCAACACACCTTTCTAGCCTTCTTCTTCTCAGCCACTACGCTAAGCTTTCCAGCTGAATGGTGCCCTTTAAGTATTTTACATGTGGCTACACAAGCCTGCAAATGGGTGCAGATGTAAAATCATAGTTAGTGCTGACCAATTCCATGAAGAGAAGTTTGGCATACTCTTGCCAGAAGAGGTATGGATAGAAATAATTCCGGCTCTCCATGACTGCTGAAATAACAGCTACTGATCTGCATTTTATTGACTGAGATTTTCCTCATCAGACCTTCCCTCTCCTGACATGAAGGAGCTCCCTGCCTCGTAACACTTTCCATAAGGAATCTGTGCAGGTTAAACTCTACTAGTCCAAGGCCATCAGCCATGGTTCAGCACTGGTTTCATTTTTATGTCCATCAAGAGGCTTTATCGTGTCAGAAACCTAGCAGAAATACATGTAGAAACAAGGCAGAAGGATGGACCAAACTCCCACAAAGAACACAGCGCTCTTCAACAAGGGAAAAACAAAGAGAACAGTAAAGTTTACCTGTTCAAGAAGATGAGGGAACCTGGCCTGAATCTGACTTACAAACTCTCCTCCTTTTACACGAAGCAGATACTCACACCTGTAACATTGACAAAAGTTGTACCAAATTATACTTTCTACTTGCCAAAGGGAAAAAAACCCAAACCCAACAAACAGAAGAACAAAACAGTTCACAGTAACTGAAATACAGGTTTGTCTCCTTCAGAAGGGAAAGGGTTCTCTTAACTAGATGTAGCCTAGTGTTTGGTGACACTTTGACAAAGCTTTTCCAGGATGCTCAGCACCCAGTAGTCTTACATCTATAAATGCAACAGTTTTACTTCTGCCACCACTTGTAATCAAGATGGCACCTCATGAGAAACGATACTGTGTCAGCATTACTACAAAGCGCAGTGACAAACTGTTTCTATCTCACACCTCGCCTTTCTTACCTCCTATTCAAATCATTCAGAAGAAGAGAACAAAATTTAATGCCGCTGTCAAAGCCAGATGCGCTTCATTAATGCGGAGCACATTAATATACTTGAGTGCATTTACTGAGAGGTGTAACAGAAGGAAAACAAAGGTGTCATTTAACTCCACGTACATCCTGTAGTCCAACAGTAGCTGGTTAACTGCTCGTGAGAGACTAACTAGTTGGAGATCTATGATGGGGAGAATTATTATTAGCTTTCCTGAAATTAAGCACAGCTCTTTCTGTCGTTAATGTAGGTGGCAATTTCCACAGGCACAGACAATTAGGTATGCAACTGCCATTTAACTACGTGGGACACTAAAAAGTCCTTTCTGTCATTTCTCCAAAAGAGACATATTAAAAAGCTGCTGAAACCTTCTTCACAAGTCCTTCTACACCTAAGACACTAAACTGCACAAGCTGAAAAACTGGTTCAAGAACATTCATCCAGCATAGACAATTAGACCAAGGGGGTCACATGTTCCTCCTACTTCACTTCTCAGCAGCTTTTGCTCTCTTCAGTCTTTCTGGCTGCTTCTCTTAGACAAGCATGATCATTAGCAACGCAGCCTCACTCGCTAGAAATGATTTGGGGATGCACACAGTTTTTCATTCTGAATTGGAAAGCATTAAATATCATGATTAATAAAGAAATGTTAATTAAGGCCACCTCGGCGCTTTAGAGCTTTTAAACAGAGGTACACAAAATATATCCAAATGAAAGAGTCAATTTGTACACCTTTGCTGAAGTCAAACAAAACTACTAAGTGCAGTACGTATCTGCCAAAATTGGGAGTATTTAAGGGTGTGAACAAATTACAATAAAGATTTTGCAAGTTACCTTGGAAACCACTTTGCATGCTCAACCCATGGGTCATCTCCAGATTCCCAGCACCTTAACCCACCATCACAGCAAAAACACTTGACATCATCATTGCGACCTTTAAAAAAAACAAGGCAAAAGTATCTAGCAAACATCCACACAATTTACCTTACGGTAAATGCTGACATAGAAATATGAAGAAAACCAGAGACTTCAGTTTTTCTTACCTACGTAGTAAAAGCCAGCACCCGCCAGCTGTTCAGGCTGAACTGGAATTCTAGTTGGCCAATTTATGAATGTTTTCACACGTGCTTCATGGGTTTGCATGCTCACGTTTGAAACATTGAAACTTGGCGGGTCTCGAGTGAGGTTTTCCACAAAAGGGCAGTTAGGGAAGTGTCGCCGGTGCTCTGACATCGCATTATCTTTTGGTTCCCAGTTACTCAGCTGGCCACCACAGGTGAAACAAGCAACTCTGTCTGCTGTCCCCAAGTAATAAAGTCCAGCCTTTGCCAGATCAGTGGGTGAGAGGAATGTCAGCGGCCATGAGTGGAAAGTGCGTAGTCTGGCATCTTCTGTACTCATAGAAGGATTGTGAGGTTTAGGTCTCAAGAATGAAATGTCTTCAACTGCCCTAGCAGTTATTGGGTCTTGAGGAAAACTGGAAAAAGACCCACTGAAATACCCAACTTGTTCTAAACTTGGAGAAAACGTTGCGGAATGTAGGGACGGTGAGAGACTGTTTGTGACCGACGGTGAAAAGGCAGAACGAGAGGACAGCCCGAGGTTGTTAACTGAAAGTATGTCCTGAACAAAACTGCAGCTGGGATACAGCTGTTTGTGTTTCTCCATAGCATTATCTCCTGGTTGCCAGTTGTCCAATGTTAAGCTACAACTGAAGCACTTCACTTTATCTTGCACACCGGTGTAATAAAACCCAGCCCGAGCAAGACTCCGTTCTGACACCGGCACGTTAGAGGGGAAAGTAGAGAAGGTCGACATTCTGTAGAGTTCACAGGATAAGTCGTACTTCAGCTCGTGACATGAAGCGCCCTGCTGCATGATGCTTGCCAAGAGAGGACAATTTTCCATTATCTTCCAAAAATAGTCCATTCTGAACAACGGGACAAGTCTTCCTCTGGGAGGTAGCTATGTGCATTAAAGGCAATTTGGAATAACCCCTGCCTGTACAAAAGTAAGAACCTGAAAATTAAATACTTCAATGTGCAACTTTGACTGCATATGTGAACAGAATTAGCCTCATGATTAACAGCCTTTAAACACCCGGGGAGTTCTTGGACTTTAGTTTACACAACTGCCTTCAGAGCAACAGCTGCCCCGTCCCATTCTGACAGCTGAAGGACGTGTGTCAAGAAGGACTTTCCCTTGAATCATACAGGCATCACATGCTTTCCTGGGAGAGCAGTACCAGTTTGTCAGGCTAGTGGCGGTGGGATAAACCCCAGATGGGTTTGTCAAAATCCTTTTGTCAATAAAGAAACTAAAATGGGGGCCAACTAAAATGACATTTTAACCAGAACGTATCTTCAATGATTTAAGAACTATTTCACCCTAGACAGCTGATAAATATGCAGCTTACACAAATGCAAAGATTTTAGTTTGCAGGCCTCATTAGGAGGCTCAAAATAATGGTTTATCAAGCTCAATGGGCATATGACAAAAGAGCCCCTGAGCTGACACTGCTGAACTGATCTGGAATATTTGCTACCACTTGACATCCAATAAAAATCCTCAACTTCTGCATACTGTTGAAAGTAGTTAGTTTATACTCAGCTTCACATATATTGAATATTCAGCTATGAGATAAACGAATCCTATACACTGTCTGAGAAGGATGAACTGTCTTAATTAACAAGCCTGGAGCAGCCCCAGGCTTTTCTGTCTCTAACAGTGTTAGCACAGACTGAACAGAGCATTTCAGTTTTAACCTGGTGCCTTAGTTACAAGTATAGAGTTATCAAATTTAACATAAATTAATTGCCATGTGTCGGGACATTCTAATGCTTTATACTGTTGAATTAAGTTTTTTCTGTATGCCATGCTTATGGCATACAGAATCAAACAGAACCCTCAGATTAAAAAAAATTTTTTGAAGCTTTAGTTTCTTTATTTGTGCACAGAACTACCTCCCAGAGTTCAGACTGAAGTCCCTTCTAAGGTACCTACGCCTCCATCTTGACAGTGGCTGTTCGCAAGAAGAAACTGTAAGTCTTCATCATTTCAATCATTTAATTCTTTGGGGCGGAACAAAACCTCTAAGGAAGAAAGAGAGGAGTGTTTCAAAATTTACAATGTGAGGTGCACGTAATGTCTGTATAAACAGAAACTACGCAAACTGAAATACTAAAATCTCAACGTAAACTTCTTGCTAATGTTAGCTATAAAGTTTCAGGGAGTCCATTTTACATAGTGTCCTACGGGCTACATTTTACACACTGAATTTCCCTGTTACTAACACACATGCAAAAGTGCTTAGTTCACAAGCAGAACTTTTTTGGCAGGTGGATTGATCACAAGCTGTATAACTGAAGGTAAGACCCTGCACTAAAGAAGTTGCATCCATTTAAACTGGTTTAAGCCTGCAGATTCTCAAACAAGGAAGGTCCAGTTTTATCACAGTGACTGAAATCAGGAGCACTGGAATTTCTCATTTAGGTAAATCCAATGGTACCTCAAGCACTGGACATCAGCAAAACTGAACTGCACTAAAAAAAAAAATTCAGGTATGAGCAAACACGCAGTTCAAAAGTTTTTAAATATATCATTTTATATTTATTCAGAATGGCAGCCTATTTTACAGTATCACTTCCTAAAAATTTCTTCCAGGAAAGAACAAAACCCAGATATATTTGTCATGGTGACATGACCCTAGAAAAATCACCTACTGGAAAACAGCTGAGCATTTCCTACTCTTCTCAACAGCTCCTAGTAGATTCATTCTTAATACGGTCACACTATTACTACTATCAGCTTCTTAATCACTGAGGACATGAGTTACAAATGCCTGACATTAATCCACTCCAGTAACACAGCTGTCAGCATACATGAACCGTGCTAGCCCAAGAAGTTAAGCCACTTTCCATACTGGAGAAAGTCCGATAGCTCAGAGTGAATACTGAAAATATCAGAGCAAACTGAGATCCTGACAATCCTAAAACATTTAGGATCACTTAAACCTGAGATCACACAGTCATCTGTGAATGCTCTTCTAATGTTATTCTCCACTATAGCCTGAGTATCCTTGATTTCCAGAGTCACCCCACCGCTCTGAATCTCACCAGATTTTCTTCTTCCTTTATCCCGGAGCAACGCTAAGAAGTTACTTAAATCCAGATTAGTGATATTTAAAGTAGAGCAACCTCCAAACTCAATTTAACATTCTGCTCTTACGTTACAAAGCCAGGCAAAACAAGCGGACCTTCTAAGCACCCTTCTCCAAGCTTACACACCTGGAGCGCCGAAACTCACCCGGCGGGGTCTGTGCGCGGCCGCCCACCGCCAGCGACCGCCCCACAGCCCTCCCTGGCCGGGGCCTCGCTCGCCGCCTCCCCCTCCCGCTA
>VZZY01012672.1:47985-76704 GCA_013400335.1 Eurystomus gularis
GCCCGCGGCTCGGCGCTGGCTAGCGCCGCGCTGCCCGCAGGCCGAGCCGCAGGCACGGCCCGCTCCCTCCGTCCTGCTGCGCTGAGGGGCTGGCGAGGGCCCGGCTTCCTTCAAAGCCCCGCTTTTTACCTTCTCTCCCTGACACCAGCGTAAACCCCTGTTGCTTGGCCGCCTTTCCTAATATAGGCAGCTCTGCAGACAGCAAGAATGTGACCCACCAGAGGCTTCGGTCACTGAAAGTCACAGGGGAAGAACGGGAGGAAGGCAAAATAGAATTTAAATTTCCACTGGAGGGGCTTGTGACAGCATCTCTGCATATAGAAATTTGAAGAACTTCCACAGCGGGTAGCAGAACACTGAAGTTCAAAATCTCCCCGCATAGTCATGGTCTGGCAATTCCTATAAAGAAACATCAGATACAAGATTTTAAAAAACCCCGTTTTGTGATGAGAGAATGGTAGCAGGGTGTTCGCACAACTGAGAACTGAAGAGTAAAAATAAAGGAAGTGTGACTGAGCAACAGCGCTATGTCACCAGTGGGTGCTTTTCTGTGACGAGTTCCAGTAAGAAGAATTTGCAAGAGACTCATTCATGTCTTTCCTAAAATTGTTTCAAATTTCCTGTCATATGCGGTGACATTTATCACGTATAACAATGCTACCTGTCCAGTTTCAAACATCTAGCTGCAGTGACAGTATAGGTACTACTGCAGCCCCATTTAACTTTGCGTAATTATAGACACAGAAACGTGGGCTGGTTCGGCAGTTGCATGGAAAAAAAAAAACCCAACATTAAAATTCCTTTTAGAAGTTTCAAATGGTTATCAGATCACTGAAGTGTCATTTTTACAAAGCTGCTGACATGGAGAAGACAAGGCTACAGGTTGAAAAATGGAGTCAGCTCTCCAAATACCGTATCTGAAGAGGGATGGGCTGTGGGATTTAGAGTTTTATTGGACACAGGGAGCTGTTTAATGTCACAAAAGGAACTGAGCTCTGTACGTGTACATATCCATGGCTTTCATTGCTTAAAAGTTCACTTTCACAGAGCAAGCTGGCGCTGCTTCCAGTTTGGGGACTTCAGGTAGGACTCCCCAAAAGAAGTTACGTTGACTCTGTTGTAACAGAGCCTTGACTTTTTACCATATGTTCTCCCAAGGCCAATAAACCCAGTGTTCCTCCTGAACTCTCTGCAGCCTTCCTCCCTTGAGCCCCTCCACCCCCAGCCGCATGTCTGCCCTTTGCCCCTCTGTACTCTTTGGCCTCCTTCTAATCTGGCAATATAAATCTGGTCCTTCTTCCCTTCCTAGACCTCCAGGTGAGCAGATTCAGGATCTCGCTTTCTGCTTGGCAAGCCTTGTGTCGCAATGAGGAGGAAGGGAGGAGAAGAAACTACTGAGCAGAGTAAAATGCTTTAAGAGCAGAAAAGGAGGTGTGGCTGCCCTGAGCTGCCAGGCTTTTTCTGCGTGCTTTGTCTCTTCAAGTATAGTAGCAGCTCCTGCAGTTCTCCATCCCCATTGATTCCTTTGCTTTTCAGAGAAAGAGGGAAATTTCCCCACCTACTTAGTTGCAATGACGGACAGTCCTTTCCCCAAAGGACATGAAGAACACAGCTAAAGGTTTTTTCTTAGGACTGAAATTCCTGATGGACGGTTCATTACCATCAGCATCCTGAGACTGGCTTCAGCCTGGGACCAAGGGAACTCTCCAGAGGCAGAGAGAGAGGACAGCAGTGGTGCTTAAGTCCTACCCAAGCTAAATGCAGGCTTTAGCTTTGGTTCTCAGGCTCTCTCCCACCACATCATGGTGGGACTAATCCTTTTTCCAGCCCTTTCACCTGCTGCAGCAAGCTTCCAAGGTGACAATCTTGACCTAACAATCACTAGGATTGAAAAACCTGAAACAAGGCGCTCTGCTTTGCAGACTCTTAGCTCTGGTGAGGAGCGGGAGAATCATAGAATGCATTGGGTTGGAAGGGACCTTCCAAGGCCATCTAGTCCACCCCTCCTGCAGTCAGAAGGCTGCATTCAGATGAAATTGTCCTCGACCAAAGGAAACTGCTTTCTCAAGAAAGCAGGAGTCCCATCTAACCGCAGAGGTCGAAGTGCAGCTGCCACATTACCAGTGTTTATGAAAATAAACCCAATGGCAGCATTAGCTGAACCAGCAAAGGCGATACAGCAAACTTGTGGAGGTGGAACGCAGTGATGCTGCAGCATAAGTGCATTATCAACGCCAACATCAAGTAGCACAGGCTACTTGAAGTACCTGATGTAACCGCGTGTCTAGAAGTCATCCTCGAGAGGCCTGATGAATGTCTGTCTCCCCACGTGTCATCCTTCTCTGATGCCTTCTCCAATTTACTGTCTTCACAGCGTTAAAATGTCTGGCTGTAATTGGCACATCTCTAACACACCCCTAGACATCTGTGAAGGGGAGAGGGGGAGAAAAGGCACTTTTACTTGCTCTTCCATTGCTGCTGCTCTCCTGTCCCATAAGTTACAGAAAAAACACTGTTACCTAGTTTCTCACCACTGTAAGTGACTGTCTGAATATCTCACTAGGATTTCAGCCTTACCAGTTGTCAGGTCTTACTAGGACATGGACCTGTTGGAGCAGGTCCAGAAGAGGGCTACAAAGATGATCAGAGGGCTGGAGAAGCTCTCCTACAAAGACAGGCTGAGAGAGTTGGGCCTGTTCAGCCTGGAGAAGAGAAGGCTCCAGGAAGACCTTATTGCAGCCTTCCAGTATCTGAAGGAGGCCCACAAGAAGGCTGGGGAGGGACTTTTCACAAAGGCCTGTAGTGACAGGATGAGGTAAATGGGGTCAAATTGGAAGAAGGTAGATTTAGATTAGAAATCAGGAGGAAATTCTTCGCTCTGCAGGTGGTGAGACACCGGCACAGGTTGCCCAGTGGGGTTGTGGATGCTCCATCCCTGCAGGTGTCCAAGGCCAGGTTGAATGGGGCCTTGAGTAACCTGATCTAGTGGGAGGTGTCTCTGCCATAGCAGGGGGGCTGGAACTAGATGGTCTTTGAGGTCACTTCCAACCCAAACAGTTCTATGGTTCTATAATTACACACACTCAACCTTAAAAACCTGATGTGCACAAATATTAACCATGGTTTTTGTCTTAGATGTTTTCTGGAGATACAACCAGCTCAAGCTAGCAAATTAATCATGTGAGTGCTACCGAGGATCAGACACAACATAATCTGTAGTGTCACTAAGCCTGCTCTAGTCTTTAATCCTAGCCAAGAATGTAATTTGTAGTTGCTTTTTTGTTGGAGGGACATTCAGTTGGGTGAAGAAGAAGCGCTCCCTCAGGCATTAACTGTATTGCTTCAACTATATCTATAGCCTGCCTGTTGAGATATAGAAATAACAGAAACTATTAAAATTCCAAGCTACTCTAGGGGTGAGAAACACAGGGTTTCTCTGAGGCTTCACTGAGGAGCTTGTGAACTGAGAGATGGAAGAAGACTCCTGTACCCACTCTCCCACAAATCTAAACCCACCTATAGAACTATTCAAACCCCAAAACAGTTATCACTGGCTAGTGCCCACATTTTTCAACTTCTCAAAAGGTATCAAATGCCACCATGGAACATGATCTACTTATTTTGAACTTTGGAGCATTACCTTCACTGCGAGCATCAGGTATCGTCTGTTTAACTCATCAATTGCTATCGCCACAAAAACCAACTGACCACTTTTTCTTCAGAAGATGTGGCTCATCAACTCCTTCAGGACATTTGAGGAGAATAGTGATGAGAGAAATAGGAAAAAAAAATAGATGTGAAGGAAAACTTAGGAAAAGCCAACTCAGGACAGAGAATATTAACTGTAGATAACATTGCATTAATTTCAGAAACGAAGCCAAGTGCCAGGAGCAGAGTAGTTCTGACATCCTATAAACACGAGATGAGACAAACTGTGGTTTGATAATCTGGGTGGGTGCAAACTGCCCACTCTGTTTTGGCTAAACACAGCAACAGGGCGCCTACATCCAGACCAGCAAGAACTTTTTTTTTTTTTTCTTTTAATGAGACATTTTAAATTGCATTTGGGCATATAGCAAAAGAAAAAAAAAAAAAGGTAAAAAGCTCACAGGGAGCAAAAATCATATCTATACCTTAAGGGCATCCATGACTCATTGTAATAACCTCAAATGTAAGAAAAAACCAAAACGCAGAGCATACATCTTACTGCTCCCTTGCTGAAGGTCAATACATTTGCAATCTGGAAAGTTTCCACTCCCTTTGCACCCAGACAGTTTTGTTTTCCACATCCTCCCACACAAAGGATCACAAGTACAAATGTTAAGGTTTACCTAAATCAGTTGTGGGTTTTCTTTTCTCACTTTCAGTGCTCAGATAAATTCTCCCATAAGCCATAAATAGTCTCAAGAACATATCAAAGTCACACTGAATAAGTTGAGGCTTTTAAATCAATCAGAAACTCTCTTTCATTGTTATTTACTTGGAGGATAAAAAAAGAGTTGGAATGAGTTGCAGGAAGATCCTGGTAGATGTTGAGATCAATTCCCTTTTTAGATTTGAGACTCTGCTCACTTTTCTAAATTTTACTCTCTGCCTCTAGAAACATTACATTGTTTGCTGGTTCAGCCATCATCATAATTTAATGCTGCCATCAGTTGCCTGATCACACAGACCAACACTGAACCCAGCAACATCCCCTCAGAAGTCTTCTCTCAGACAGTCCTGCCACAGGTTCCTGTGGGCCCAGCTCCTCCGCTGCCCACTGTGGTGCCAGCATCGCCTGCTGGACACAACAGACAGAGATGGCTCCTTCAGTGGCCCTTCACATGGAAGGACACCACTGAGAGAGCTCAGCAAGATGCAACCAGCCCCAACAGGAGCCACACACAACAGGAAGCTCTTCCAGCTGATCAGCTCCTGGTTAAAGTAGCCCTGGCCTCACCCACCACCCCAGCCATGACCACCTGGATGAGGGTGGAGCCACAGAGCCACAGGTGGGCCAGGTTCTGCCTCTGGAACATGAAGTCGATAAGAAAACCAAAACATTCTGCTAGGTTGTGATTCATCCACAGGTCAACTCCAACTTGGAGCCCACAACTTAGGCCCCAGCACTTCATATATTCAGCAGGAAATAGGAACGTGAAGAATGCCAAAACAGAGCTGATTGGAATAAAATAAGCCACATTTAGGTGGGAAGAGGACCACCTATATATCAAGGAAATCAAAAGGCTGCAATTTAGCTGCATCAAATTGTGTAAATTCAGAGCTCCACATTCCTGGTTCTTCCAGAGGAGTTGTCTTTCCATTCAGCAGGTTGTCTACTTTGACTCCAAGTTACTTCCTGCTGTCATAGTAAAAAAAAATTCTCTAGGTCCTATTTTGCTCATTTATTCCCCATCATCCCTCTGCAAATTTTAGATCCTTTATAAAGCGTTTAATTTGCTTTAGTTGAACCACCTGTTGCTGTTCACGTTCTTGAGGAATCTTCTATGTTAATACTCTAATTGAAAGAGAACCAGATGCGGCACGGTTTGCTTTCCTGAGGATTACACTGAACACTTACTAAGACTGCTGTTAGGTTCAGGAAGACACAGGCAGTTTGTGAATCACGCTAGATGTGATTGCATCATGCTTTACCTGGGAACTGGATCGTTGCCTTGAGGAAGTGTTCCATTGAAAAGGCCAGCTATGTCAGAAATGAAAGAATCCATTCAGAGGTTACAGATACAAGGTGAAGTTTCCCAAGGTATCTACATAGAATCATAGAATGGTTTGGGTTGGAAGGGACCTTAAAGATCCTGTTCCACTCTCCCCGCACCTCGCCATGGGCAGGGACATCTTCCACTAGACCAGGTTGCTTAAAGCCCCATCCAGCGTGGCCTTGAACATTTCCAGGGAAGGGCCATCCACGACTTCTCTGGGCAACCTGTTCTAGTGTCTTACCACCCTCACAGAGAAGAATTTCTTCCTTACATCTGATCTAAATATACCCTCTTTTAGTTTGAAAACATTACGCCTTGTCCTGTCACTACACTCCTTGATAGAGTCCCAGAGTCCCTCCCCATCTTTCTTGTAGGCCTCATTTAAGTACTGGAAGGCCACTATGCGGTCTCCTTAGAGCCTTCTCTTCTACAGGCTGCACAACCCCAACTCTCTCAGCCTTTCTTCACAGGGGAGGTGTTCCAGCCCTGTGATCATCTTCGTGGCCCTCCTCTGGACTTGCTCAAACACGTCCATGTCTTTCTTATGCTGGGGACCCCAGAGCTGAACAGAGCACTCTGAGTTTGGTCTCATGACAGTGGAGTAGAGCAGGAGAATCACCTACATCATGGTTTCAAATAGCACATAAGCACATGGGAATTCACAAACTTCCAAAAACCTGCATACAAAGAGGAGCTTTAGTCTTATGTTGCCACGGGCAAAATAAGGCCCTAATTCCAGAAGCAAACCCAGGGATCTGAGCTCTGTGCCTGAGTTCCCAGTGCAGCTAATGGGGAACCAATCTGTGGTTTACAGCAAAAAAACCCCAAAATTAAAAAAACTCCGACCCTGTGTGCAAACTGAACAAGCCATAAATCAGCTCGACTTGACCAATGACGGCACAAACATTTGCAGCAGGCACGGGATTCAATGACAGGAGCAGGGGCTGCTGAGGTTAATCCTGCTGGCAAATGGTCGTAGAATTGCAGCCTGACGGAAGCTGGGCTTTTCCTTTTTGCATTCTGCTGCACAACACTGTGTTTCTTAAGAATATTTTGAGAAATAAGAGGAATCATGGTGGTACTGAAAACCCTTTCTCTTTTTAGCACTCATGGGAGTAAATAGTGAAAAGGAATCTAACGCCTAGTGCTGAAAACAAAAGTTTCCTGCAGACTTTACATTAAATTTGTAACATTTTTGTGAGTGCATGTTAGAAGCAGAAACCTAGTGAAAACAGGAAGAAGGCTGATGAGCCTTTGATAAGGAGTTAAGATAGTATTTTTTTGGTTAGCAGCTACAAATTGAGTATTCACCCACAATAGTAACACCCAGTGGAGACACACAATGAGGGGAGGGAGGGGAAGAAGAGACAAGAAGTGCTAATATAGTGAATATAAGTAGCTATTGAGTGAAAAGGTTGGAATTTGCTGTAAACCTTTAACAAATCTGCTGCTAAATCAGTCAAACAATTGAGAAGTTATTGGAGTAGAGAGACGGATACATTCTTGCACAGAAAAATACTGCATAAAGGAGATGCCAAAATCAGGCTAAACCACACACACGCTAGTGGTGGTTTTTTAAGTGGAATGGGAAGGAAGATTGCTCGGTTCCTTGTGCACTCATTCAGAAGGACCGCCTCTGATTCAGAAAACAAAGAACACACTGTCAGGGCGTAATTTAGCATTAACCAGTGGCTGCACTGACCTAAAATCCATCTACCCCAGTACCAGCGGGTACCAGACATCCCAGGTAGCAGATAATCTGTTTATGCAATGGAAGCCACCTGGGCCTCTAATACAAAATCTGGGCCTATTACCTGAAGTTCAGCATTACTAATTGTGACAATCCAAACACTCGCTCACATCCTTACTTTGTGAACAAAGCTTTTTTGGGGAAAAAAGTTTGCATCCAAATAGAAACATTCTTGGGCCAGAAATTCAGAGTGGCGGAGAGCGCGGTTGGCTTGGGGTGCGGGGGCTAGATGCTGAGTTCATTACCCCACCGTGCTGCGGAGCTAGAGGATACAGCAGCCTTGGAGGAGCAAAGGGTCCTTTGCTACTGCGTTGATTTCTTACAGGAGAGAGAGAACCATGTTCAGCTGGAAAAACACTGTCCTAAAGATCACTGGGATCAAAGAACATGAAAAGAAGGGACAAAGTAAGATCCTCCTGTCCTTCCATTGTGTGAGTTTAAAGAAACAAAATAAAACACCCCATTGGTAACAAACAAAAGCAATGAGAGCATATTTTCAACAGAAGGGAAAACCTGGTAAAATATGGTTGTATGGCATGTGGAAGATGAAACCCCAGCCTCTGAGGCCTTGAGAAGTCATTACTTGGCTGATACACCTGAAGGCTGTGTGGCCATTCAGCAGGATTGGGACAGACTGGAGAGCTGGGCAAAGAGGAACCTCATGAGGTTCAACAAGAATAATTGCAGAGTCCTGAACCTGGGAAGGAGGAACAAAATGCACCAGTACAGACTGCGAGGTGATCTGCTAGAGAGCAGCTCTGTGGAGAAGGACCTTGGAGTCCTGGTGGACAGCAAGTTATTCATGGGACAGCAATGTGCCCTTGTGGCCAAGAAAGCCAATGGTCTCCTGGGGTGCATTAAGAAGAGTGTGTCCAGCAGATGGAGGGAGGTCCTCCTCCCCCTCTACTCTGCCCTAGTGACACCTCATCTGGAGTACTGTGTTCAGTTCTGGGCTCCCCAGTTCAAGAGGGACAGAGATCTACTGGAGAGACTCCAGTGGAGGGCTACGAGGATGATGAGGGGACTGGAACACCTGCCTTCTGAGGAAAGGTTGAGAGCCCTGGGGCTTTTTAGTCTGGAGAAGAGAAGACTGAGAGGGGATCTCATTAATGTGGATCAACAGATGAGGGCTGGGTGTCAAGAAGAAAGGGGCAACCTCTTCTCACTTGTGCCCTGCCATAGGCCAAGGGGCAATGGATGCAAGCTAGAGCACAGGAAGTTGCACCTCAACATGAGGAGGAACTTCTTTCCTGGGAGGGTTCCCAGAGCACTGGAAGGGACTCCCCAGAGAGGTTGTGGAGTCTCCTTCTCTGGAGACTTTCCAGACCCATCTGGATGCGTTCCTGTGTGACCTGCCCTAGATTCTCTGGTCCTGCTTGGCAGGGGGTTTGGACTTGATGATCTCCAGAGGTCCCTTCCAACCCCTAACATTCTATGATTCTATGATTCTACTTCAGAAAACATTAGCGTCATAAGTAGGCATGAGATGGATTTTATCCTACTCTGAGAATAAGACACATATTTAAAATAGACAAGACTACTAGTTCTGAAGTTCAAGGTGCTGTGCTTTCTTCAGGCTCTGGTAATAGTGGAGATTACATTATCATCTAAGGGCTGGCACAGAAGAAGTTTGTGTGTCTCAGTATCAAATGTTTCAAAGCCTTAAGCACACAGCGTCATTTCTAGCACCACCTGCACGTTGAGAAGTACAAATGCAAGGGCCTGAATAAAGTACCAACGTTGTGGGGTTTGGTGCTGGCTTCTTGCCACTTCCTTATTGACTTCCTTGGTTTTATTTTAGAGAAAGTTAACTTTTACCCTGTCTCAAAGCTCTTCCTAATACAGTTTTGACTGGATATCTAACTAGGAACCTGGTTTGTGTCTGAGCTTTGTTAAACACACGCTGTAGGTCTCCAGAACACTGTGTCCTTCACTTGGCCACTCAGTTATAAGCATAAAATAAGGTACAGTGAGAACATATCCAAAATTAAGCAGGTTATCTTCCTCTGGAAGAATATACAGCAGCTTGGCCTTGGCCCAGGACTGTAGGAGTTTCTCTGTTTTCTGCAGGTCTGTTTTTCTTACTTGGAAACAGTAGGTGGGATTCATGCCTCAGCAGTCCATGAGGTTACTGCTTCTGAAACTGCGTTTCTCCATAGGCAGTGATAGAATGTTAGGGAGATAGGATGTTCCTTTAGGGTTCTTATCACTTTGTAAACATGGCTAAGCTAGGACACAACTTGCAAGAGCATCCTTGAGATGGGGTAAGCTATGAGCCTACACAAAACACTGAGTTGTTAAGGCTGTTGAGACCCAGAGCCTTCGTTGGACGACCACCCTACAACCACCAAGCCATTTTATTACACATGCTCAAGGGGCGTTTCTCTATGTTAATTAGTTCTTGGAAATGTAATGAATATGTCAAGTGTTTCCCGGAATTCTGATGAATATGTACGGTGTTACAATACACATACTCTGTAATTTTTCTTGATCGGCGGAGCACTTATGGTGGATGATCCCGAGAGCTACCCCAGCACTGCATTAAAATACCTGCTTGATAAAACCCTTACCTGAGTTGTATCGAGTTTCTCTGTGCATCAGCAGCAATCGCTATAAAAGATGCAGCATACTTCAGACCTTAGCCCATTCTGCGTTACCACCGTGATTTCCCTTCTGCGGGCTCCTGTGGAGTAATTTATCAGTTCATTCATTTGGAAGTGAAACATTGCAAGCACATACGAAGCTGCTCAATCCTGCATCTGGACATGCAGACCTACGGGCCAAGGCTTTGTAGGTTGAAATACATATACATTGTGAGTGCCATTCTTTTGTTTCTGTCCTTTTAGATCTCTCTTTCCCACTGCAGTCAGTTCCTTTTTAGCCAATGCTAATCTTCTGCACACAGGAAATGAGCACATTTATAGGATATCCTGTTTTTCAAGCGTTGTTTTGTCCTTTTAGTTATTACACACACATACCCTTCAGCTGGCAAGTTGTCGGCTACATCGTTGGCAGGTTGTCAGGCCTTCCACATTCCAGTATATTTGCCCAGCTCCAGGAAGGAAGACCATGGCTTTTTCATAGACAAAGATAAGCTACAGAATTCATTGTAAACCAATTTCTTTCTCTTCAATAAATAGTAAAACAAAAGACAAGCCTCTGCAAAGCAATGCGTGTTTGTCTTCTGTAATATAACACTATGACAGGCACTACAGAAGGCTATAGAACACAGGCATGCTGCAGCAGCTCTGGAAACAAAAAGAGCTGCTGACCAGCAAAACTCTTAGGAAACACGGCAAAAAAAGGTGCAGAGTCTGAATGTCAGGCAGGAGAAGGACAAAGGTCACAATGATGCAATTTGCAAGAGAGAGTTATCTGGTAGAATGTAGAAGAGCTATAGGATAGGTAGATATACCTGAGCTGGTCAGTCTTTATAGTCAAATGAAAAGAAAAAGGTGCTTTTAGGATGCACTTTTAATTAAATCCTGACATAGACACTTAAAATTGATTATATGCATCACCCCGAAGTGCCTTTTTCCCTCTGTTAACTGCTAAGGAGGTGAGAGTTAAGTCGCTAGTGAGCCTGTTAGGACAGATAACAAAAACCCAAATCTGCTTGTAATCTCACATTTCTGTACCATCAAAGGCGGCTAAAGTAACTAAAATCAGTGGAGGAGGGAAAATGATAAATGAGTCAAGGGTTGCTCCAGATCTACATGCTTTTCAGTGCATGGTTTAAGTATCAAAGGCAGGAACCCAACAGTTGTTCCCACAAACCAGACCCATGGTCTTGCTGGGACACTCTGCTGCCATTTCTAGGAGCAGCAGGAGGTAAAATTCCACAGCAGGAAATTATGGGTAAATACAGCAGATCTTCAAATACCTTTGTCTTTTTGTTTGCATCCATTTTCACTTTTGTTTATTGATGACAGGATATGATAACACCGTGGAGAAATGAAACCGAAACATTCCCTCCTGGGTCAGGGGATCGGAGGCCATGAGATAGTTTTCTTTTAAAATGCACTGCTTTGGCGGGGGTTTTTTTTAGAAGATAATCAGGAAAGGGTCATTTTTTTATTGGAATAATTACACAGCATGAGCTATGACAGTAACATATTCCTAGAAGGACACTGTTGTGCCAGTTCAGCCAGCAGCATCATTTTATGCTGCCATCAGTTGCCTGATCACACAGACCAACACTGAACCCAGCAACATCCCCTCAAAAGTCTTCTCTCAGACAGTCCTACCATAGGTTCCTGTGGGCCCAGCTCCTCCGCTGCCCACGGTGGTGCCAGCATTGCCTGCTGGACACAACAGACAGAGATGGCTCCTTCAGTGGCCCTTCACATGGAAGGACACCACTGAGAGAGCTCAGCAAGATGCAACCAGCCCCAACAGAAGCCATACCCACAACAGGAAACACTTCCAGCTGATCAGCTCCTGGTTAAAGTAGCCCTGGCTTCACCCACCACCCCAACCATGACCACCTGGATGAGGGTGGAGCCACAGAGCCACAGGTGGGCCAGGTTCTGCCTCTGGAACATGAAGCCAATAGGAAAACCAAAACATTCTGCTAGGTTGTGACTCATCCACAGGTCAACTACAACTTGGAGCCCACAACTCAGGCCCCAGCACTTCAGTGCAGCACTAAAAAGTATCTGTAGATGTTCATTTGGTAGGCCTGAGCTCATAAAACACCAGCTCAGAAAGCCCAGGCTGGGTAGCCACATGCACTGGTCCCAGTGAGTCTCTTCTCAGCAGCAAGCACCTTTTCTTGGGTTGGGCTGCTCCTCCTTGTGGCTCAGGGCACTGCTGTCCCCACTGCCACTTCTGAGCATGAGAATCCAGGTACTCACTGATCATGGCAGCTGCGACTCATATGTTAGCAGCAGTTCTGCCATCTTGTCCTCATTCTGTATGTCCAACTTATTTCTGCTGTTTGGGCAGCCAGATAGGAAGAGAGGGCATAATCATAGAATCATAGAATCTTAGGAGTTGGAAGGGACCTCTAGAGATCACCGAGTCCAACCCCCCTGCCAAAGCAGGATTACCCAGGGCAGGCCACACAGCAATGCATCTGCGACGGTTTTGAAAGTCTTCAGAGAAGGAGACTCCTCCGCCTCTCTGGGCAGCCTGTTCCAGGGCTCCGTCACCCTCACAGGAAAGAAGTGTCTCCTCATGTTGAGATGGAACTTCCTATGTACTAGCTTATACCCATTATTGGGTCCTATTACTGGGCACCACAGAAAAGAGACTGGCCACTTCCACTTGACACTCACCCCTCAGATATTTATAGGTGTTAATAAGATCCCCTCTCAGCCTTCTTTTCTCAAGACTAAACAGCCCCAGTTCTCTCAGCCTTTCTTCATAGGAGAGATGTTCAAGCCCCTTAATCATCCTTGTAGCCCTCTCCAGTAGATGTTGAACTCTCTCCAGTAGATCCCTGTCTCTCTTGAACTGGGGAGCCCAAAACTGGATACAGTGTTCCAGGTGTGGTCTCATCAGGGCAGAGGAGCGGGGGAGAAGAACCTCCCTAGACCTGCTGGACACAGTTTTCTTAATGCACCCTGATACCGTTGGCCCTCTTGGCCACAAGGGAACATTGCTGCCCTATGGAGAACTTACTATCCACCAGGACTCCAAGGTCTTTCTCCATGGAGCTGCTTTCCAGCAGGACGACCCCTAGTCTGTACTGGTGCCTGGTGTTATTCCTCCCCAGATGCAGGACTCTTACACTTGTCCTTATTGGACTACATGAGGTTCACCTTTGCCCAGCTCTCTAGCCTGTCTAGGTCTCGTTGGATGGCAGCACAGCCTTCTGGTGTGTCAGGCACCCTTCCCAGTTTTGTAATGACAAACTGCTCATCAGGAGGGTGGTCCTGCAGAAGAGCACAACAGTGTGTTTTACACATCAGGATTTTGGAAAGCTGTGCAGTCTATGGGTGGGTTCAGACATGTAGAACCTTTTAACTTTCAACACATGAAGTGTGGCATGGTGCCAGATTTCACAAGAGAAGTAGTCAGGCTAATCAAAATGATCTGGCTGCTCCCACCAAGGGCTGAATTTTCCAGAGTATGATCTATCATGCAGCATGACAGTGGAATTTTATTGCCAAACAGGCGTCAGTGGAATCCTCAGTGAGGTTTCAAATTGGTTTCTGGGGAACGAGCTTTCTGGGGAGGCAGGAGGTTTGGCAGGATTACCCTCAAAGTTTGTGGGACTCGTCTTTGAGGCTGAAGGGTTATGGGGGTTCATGAAGTGAAGATGGATCTCCCCCAGCCCATGGAGCCGAGGACTCAGAGGAGAGAGGCACGCCAGTGCTGCAGAGCCAGAGTGTTTCTGTGGTGAACATCTGCTTTTCCAGCAGAAGCGTATTGAGCAGGGAATGTCTATCCATGGGGTTTCTCCGGGTAGCTGCAGTCATCTCAAGCACTACAGACCACACACCTCTACAGAAAGCTGCTGTGAGGAAAGTGCAGCAACACAGTCAGACACTTGCTCCTTTGCCTTCCCCTTGGTGTTCGCCTTAGCCCCAGAGCCCTCACCCCATCACCTCCTGCACCCAGCCATCGTAGAGCCCACCATACCGTGCTTACTCCATCAAACAACATCTCTCTTCCAGAAAGAGGAGAAACTACAAGGTCTCGCTGACTCACAGCACAGGAGAAGCCAGGATTCGGGTAAATCTGTGTTTCCTGGGAAGCCTGTGAACTGGCAGAGGTCCAGCCCTGGCAGAGCACAGGCACTACCTGACTCAGAGCCACCCACACACATCCGGCGTGGTATCTGGTACAGAGGACAACCTGGTCATAGCCCTGGCATGTGGCCACACTCCTGGAGCGTGAGCTGGTTCACCATCTTGAGGGCTGCGAGGAGAGAGGTTGCCGGTGAGAACTGAGGCAAAGAAGTTGTTGAGTACCTCAGCTTTCTCCTTGTTAGTTGTTACTAATTCACCATTGGAGAGCAGCATAGGGGAAAGGGATCTGGGGGTCCTGGTGGACAGCAGGATGACCATGAGCCAGCAATGTGCCCTTGTGGCTAAGAAGGCCAATGGCATCCTGGGGTGTATTAGAAGGAGTGTGGTAAGTAGGTCCAGAGAGGTTTTCCTCCCCTTCTACTCTGCCCTGGTGAGGCCACATCTGGAATACTGTGTCCAGTTCTGGGTCCCTCACTTCAAGAAGGACAGGGAACTGCTTGAGAGAGTCCAGCGCAGAGCCACCAAGATGATTAAGGGAGTGGAACATCTCCCTTATAAGGAAAGGCTGAGGGAGCTGGGTCTCTTTAGCTTGGAGGAGACTGAGGGGTGACCTCAGTAAAGGGTGAGTGTCAGGAGGGTGGAGCTAGGCTCTTCTCAGTGACATCCAATGACAGGACAAGGGGCAATGGGTGCAAGCTGGAACATAGGAGGTTCCACATAAATATTAGAAAAAACTTCACGGTAAGGGTGACAGAGCACTGGAACAGGCTGCCCAGGGGGGGTTGTGGAGTCTCCTTCTCTGGAGACATTCAAAACCCGCCTGGTTGCGTTCCTGTGTGACCTGATCTAGGAGATCCTGCTCTGACGGGCTGGGGGATTGGACTAGATGATCTTTTGAGGTCCCTTCCAATCCTTAACATTCTGTGATTCTGTGATTCTGTGATTCTGTGATTCTGTGATTCTGTGAATCCCAAATTAATTAAATCATAACCAACGTAAGAGAAAAAGATGGTGGGTTTCCAAATCTTTTCCCATGTAATGAGGCGTGACGAGTCTTTTGTCTTGCTTATCTCTGTTCCGTTGTAAAGGAAGCACGAGGGTGAAGGTACAAAGCAGAGACCCAGGGAGCTAATTGAGGTTTCCTAACTATTGGATTTGTAAAGGTAGTTTTTGAAAGTGGCAACTCGAACATCCCCAAGAGTGCAGACACTCTCTACCGGACACACTGAGGTGAGAAGATGCCCAGAAAGGGCTGGTGTGCTTCGAGCACCACCGAGTGGACAAATAAGGGAGAAAAAGTTCATTTTGGGGACTGTATGCACGAGTGTCCTGGGCAGGCGATAGTCCCACTAAGGGGCTGGAGCCCTGAGCAGTGCCCCTCCCTCATCCATGTTCTCCTCCCTGGCACAAGTATCTCGGGAAGCTTTCATACACCTCGTCACCAACGCAGGCTTTTTTGTTACACTGCACGTGGTCCTGGAGTTGGGAAAGTCACTCCAGAAAACGTAGTATCTATAATAAATGACTGTAACATAAAAGCAAACAAACCCTGTCATTTGTAATACAGAACGTCAGTCACTTCAGAAGCAGCTCAGATACTTCTCAGCATTTTCTGCCAGTTTGGTGCTTTTTGTGAAATCAAAGCCCTGTTAGGTAAACGAGCAGGTCACTCCCTAAATCACAGAAAAAAAAAGAAAAAGAAACAACCCAAAAAACTTAATGCAATGTTTCAAAGTGTTTCTTAGACCCCAACTCTTCTGTGGGGCTTTTGGACAGTGATTCATGTGGGTGGTTGGCCTTGGACAGCTTTTAATGCTGCTCACAGAAGACATATGAAGACATGTAGCGGCCGTAGTGATGTAAGAACTGCTTTCCCCTGGCACCAGATAAGATAGTTTGTTGGGTTAGGTAAAAGTACATTCAGCCCCCCCACCTTTATTCTCCGTACTTTCCTGGCACACACACTTGTGCCTAAAGCTTTGGCCAGCTCTGCTTCCTGGGAGTTATCTGGTATGGATCTATTCTTTGGCTCACACCACAGCCTAGAGAGCCCTTTGTGCTACTCCTCAAACTCGCACACTGTCTCTTTACTGAAGCATTTACTGTTGTCTGAGCAGCCCTGAAGAAAAGGACTTGGGGGTACTGGTGGACGAGAAGCTCAATGTGAGCCATCAGTGAACACTTGCAGCCCAGAAAGCCAGTCGTGTCCTGGGCTGCATCAAGAGCAGTGTGGCCAGCAGGTCGAGGGAGGTGATTCTCCCCCTCTACTCCACTCTCATGAGACCCCACCTGGAGTACTGCGTCCAATTCTGGAGCCTCTATTACAATAAAGATATGGGCGTGCTGGAACGTGTCCAGAGAAGAGCCATGAGGATGATCAGAGGGCTGGAGCACCTCTCCTATGAAGACAGACTGAGAGAATTGGGGTTATTCAGTCTGGAGAAGAGAAGGCTCCGAGGAGACCTTCTTGTGGCCTTCCAGTATCTTAAGGGGGCCTACAAGAAAGCTGGGGAGGGACTTTTTAGGATGTTGGGCAGTGGTAGGACTAGGGGGAATGGATCAAAACTAGAGGTGGGTAAATTCAAATTAGATGTTAGGAAGAAGTTCTTCACCTTGAGGGTGGTGAGACACGGGAACAGCTTGCCCAGAGAGGTGGTGGAAGCCCCACCTCTGGAAGTTTTTAGGGCTAGGCTGGATGGGTCTGTGAGCAACCTGATCTACTGGGAGGTGTCCCTGCCCATGGCAGGGGGCTTGGAACTAGATGATCTTAAAGGTCCCTTCCAACCCTGACAATTCTATGATTCTATAAGCCAGCAAGAAAATGAAAACATAGGCCACTTTTGCCCTCACAGCAGCTCTGCAGCAGGACCGCCACGATGGCCTGCTCTGTGCAAGGGGGTCTCGGTGTCCTCCCTTGTGGAGCTGGTGCGAAGCAGGCAGAGATGGCTCCTTTCCAAGAGGGGGATCTGCATGTTGGTGTGGAAGAAACAGAGAGGCAACGCTCCTGAAATACATCCTATCAAAGGTTAGCACTTGGACAGCTGGTGAGTGTCCTTTGGGATATCTAACTGCCCTGCTGCAGCCAACAGAGCTCTCCTGGAACCAGCTCAAGGCAAACTGCACGCACCCTTTCTGCAAATCCCACCTTTAACAGCATGTTTGCTGCCTGCTTCTCCATACAGCCTGCTTAAAATAGAAGCATCTGAGAGACAGCTGACGTCTTGGGTTCTTCTAAGTTTTGAATGAAGGAGAAACAAAAAAGTCCCCTTCAGAGAGTCAAAGGCTACAAATTCTATTTATTGCTAACATTTGTAGCATACTTCTCCTCCTTCATCCCACCCGCATGTCGAAGAGGTCGAGCAAATGCTCAGAGGCAGGTCTGGCAGTAGGCTTCTCAGCTGTTTATAAGACATCAGAGCACTTAGGTCCAAAATAATGCAGCCAAAGACAACCAGTCATGGGTCTAAAGAAAGCAAGAAGAAGCCTGGTTTGCTTGTTAAGCTAGTTTGAAAACCCACCTCCTACCTACCTGCCACTCTCCAGCACCAGAGGAGGCACTCACATCTTCATCCCCAGCACTCTATAGTTCCTGGCTGCTTGGTGGTTGTCGCGGTCGGGCGCGCAGAGGTCCGACCACCTCCCAAAGGGAGAAGGGTTGAGGGTAAATTGGGACATCTCCCCACCAAGCATCTATAGCAAGATGCGCAAGTCATGGTGTTAATCCAAGTTATCTATAACACAGACATGCTGGTTGTAGTCATTTAACTCTTCAGAGTAAGGAAGGAATTCACAACAGGCCCTCTGCATCCTGGGCATATGAGCTGCACAGCAGGCTACTTGGTCAGGTGGGCCAGCATGATGGCCTGGATGTCAGGGCTGGGTCACCTTCTTCAGCTGATGGCACCAATTTGCTGTCACAAGAGCACAACTTCTTATTTTCTCACGGACACTGCACAACTCATAGGACTGGAGACCTGAGCACATAGGGACACAGAAATTACTCAATATCAGCAAGAATATGGAGCAAGTGTGTTAGATCCCATGCAATATGCCTTATCATGACAACCTCAACAACCCTTTCTCTTCTTTGACATGGACCTGTTGGAGCAGGTCCAGAGGAGGCCTATGAAGATGATCAGAGGGCTGGAACACTTCTACGAGGACAGGCTTAAGAGAGTTGGGGTTGTTCAGCCTGGAGAAGAGAAGGCTCTGAGGAGACCTTCTTGTGGCCTACCAGGATCTGAAAGGGGCCTACAGGAAAGCTGGGGAGGGACTTCTTACAAGGGCTTGTAGTGATAGGATAGGGGTAATGGGTTCAAACTGGAAGAAGGTAGACTTAGATTAGAAATTAGGAAGAAGTTTTTTGCTGTAGGGGTGGTGAGACACTGGAAGAAGTTGTCCAGGAAGGTTGTGGATGCTCCATCATTGGATGTGTTCAAGATCTGGTTGGCTGGGTTGAGCAACCTGGTCTAGTGGGAGGATGTCCCTGTCCATGGCAGCAGTGTTGGAACCAGATGAGCTTTAAGGTCCCATCCAACCCAAACCTTTCCATGATTCTATTATTCTAAAATAAACTTGAGCCTTTCTTCTAGGAAAGAAATTAATTGCGAAGACAGCTGAGCTCAAGGGAAGCCTCTAAGTAAAGCACGGCACTGAAAATCTCAAAAGGTAAAATTCTAATCTTTGCCTGTCTCTAGAACTTCTTGCTGATTCATTCCAAGTACCTTCCCACAAAACAGCTTAGAAACAGGTGGTCCTTGCTCTACATGCTGGCATTTTGGAACCCTTTGAGATCACCTGAGTCCTCCTAAATGTTGCATGCAGGGAAGGTGGGTGCCTAAGGCGAGGTCCAGCTTTCATTCCACATGGGAAGCTCCTCAAACTCCACCTTTGCCATGTTCCCTTTGTAAGCACATAAGTTATCTTTTACATCTGGTTCTCAACATCGGGGTGATCTATTACCAAGCTTGTTTAGAAAGTATATTTGATCCTGGTGCTGGCTGGAGCAGAGTGTCTGCATTTTGTCTCTCCTCATTCTGTGTTGCCCAGCTGTTTGTGTACCAGCTTTCTGTGTAAACAAAGCTGCTCCTGCCTGATTTATTCAGCAGTTTCACAAGCCAGCATCTGTGACCCTGCAATTCCCAGGCCTCCCTTGGTAAAAAGGCTGATTAGAGGAGATCTTGTGCTGGCCCACAGCTGTCCGGGTACCTCACAGTGACAGGAAAAGGGATACGGAAGCCTAGGACCACGTATGCATTTGAATACAATGAAGATATTGGTCCAGCTTGCCCAGCTGTGGCAATGACATGAAGGAAACCAAAGAGTTTGTGCTATGATTTTCATACCAAGAGTATGAAGGCTTTAAAAAGCGCTGTGCAGATATAGTACATTGCCCAGGTCCTCTTGCCACGTAGCTGGCTCAAGCCCTCAGGCTGACCCACGCGCTGCAGTGCTTTTTGTAGATGTATCCCTGTGCTTCATTCCCCAGCTGAACTTAGATGGAAATGCAGGAGCTACCAACAAGCAATTAAACATTCTCCTGAGCTTGTTTCTCACAAGCACCATCCAATAACTGGGTAACAGAGAACAGACATGGAAAAGAAACAGGAGGAGGCTTGGCTGACAGCTCCCCATACCCCTCGTGCATCACATCATCCTACCACACCACATCTATGGTGCCACCTAGCACACCACTCAATCACATGCACCTTCTCCAGAAGAGTGAATGAAGAAACCAGAAAATAAAGCATGTAAAGAGAGTTTTGGATCATAAACCCCATAAATTAAAAAAAAAACCCCAACAGTTAATTTCCTGCAGTTACAATTGTTCTGTCTTTGTCACCTTTCCAATGACATCTACAAACATCTCCAGAGCAGGATTCAACAGCTGTGCAAAGGCAGATGCCTCCTCAGTGCAGTACCCTCCCTTTGCTCCAAGTTGGTGGGAAAAGAGCTTTTTCACTAACAGAAATCCCAGGTAACTGCATCGATTAGTAGATTGTTAATTAGTTTGCCACCAAATTATGAAAACAACCTTGCTATTGAAATGTGATAGACAATTAATTTTCAAAGCAGATGTTCCTTTTTAACATCTGCAGCTGGTGGAACTCTTGTCATCCCAGTGAGGAAAAAATACCTAGCAGTTGGGTCACTCCACATCACAGGGATTCATCCCCGTTAAGAAGGTGCCAAGTATTTAGGTAGGTTTCAGTGCTCACAGGTTACACCCATAGTTAACCTGAAAGCATTTCAGATGTCAGCCTGGGGGACTGGTGTGTGAAGTACCCAGAGCTACCATAAAATTGTGCCTGGGTATTGCTTTTTCAAGAAGATTATTATCTAATTGGGTAAACATCAGTCCAGGGAAGCCCCACAGCCTGTGTTATGCAAGATATCAGATTAGATAACAAACCCTTCTCCTGGTTTTACAGCTGTGAAAGGCTGAATCCTTCCTACAACTGGCTGGGCAGAATTTTAACCCTTTGTGGATCCAAGCCAGAGCTGCCTGAGCAATTTGACCTGTGGATAGTTCATCCTGTGTGGTTGGTGAGCAACATACTCTCCTCAGTAAGGTGATTATATTATTATCTTAATTTTAAGTTTATATCTGAAGATTATCAAGAGAATCAGAGTGTCCACAGATGAGGGTTAGAGACTATCAGTTTGGTTTTTTTTTTTTAATCTGAAGCTCATTCCTATGCTCTGTTGTAAATCAATACTTCCAGCTTCTCACCTGGAGATTTTTTGCAGCATCAGTAGTTTTAAAAAAATCATTTAAAAATGGGCAGTGAGTGAAGTGAAGCATCTATTAATATTTTTGATTTGGAGAACAGACTAGATTTTACTAAAGGTGTCTCGTTAAGACAGAGGTAATCTAATGGAAGATGCCCATGGCTTTTCCCTACTGTTCTTCTTCTAATTTAAATAATGGTTCATGATCAGAAAGCAGCTTTACATGAATTGCCCAGTGAAAGTCAGTATCATAAATGCTAATGTGTTCAGGATCACACGGATTTGTAGATTGGCCTCCTTTTTATAATCCTGTTTAAAACAAAGGCCAGATACTCTCAGCTAAGTTGAATAAATGATTTCAGAGATTAATAGTAGCAGATTGAGGAGAAAAGTAAGAGCAAAAGACAAGGGATCCTAGGTATGTATTTAACCGAAAGCTGCCATTAGAGAGGTGATAGAAGGATCCAAGAACACTGTTCCAGATGGCAGGAACTGCAGAGGAGGAAGAGCACAACTGTGAGAAGCAACGAAGGGAAGCTCATGATAGATGAAGTAGGATGAGAAACAGACGCTCCAAGGCATGTACCCGATTCTTCAGGTTATGTAAAATTATCTTTACTGTTTATGCACTTCCCTCCTTTTCTGGGTGACGCACGTTGCAGACAGAGTTGGTAGCACTGCTTTGTGTGCCTGACAGTTCTTGTTACAAGCTCCTGCTTTTGGTTGCTGGTAAGTTTGTTAGATGTTATTCATCAGGGCTGAAATGTCTTCTGCCAAGACTTGGCCTCAGGCTGATTCTTTTCTCCTCCATTTTCTTTGAGGAGGAGGGAAGGGGAGGGCAGTTTCAGTAAAAATGGTCCGGTGGTTTTCAGGGCAAGATGAGGCAACCATTTATTGGAGCAAGGGCTTGAACTCTGGCAGAAGAGGGGGGGAGGTCACCCCGATGCCAGAAGATGTGGCCAAGTTATAAATGTGGTTTTAAAAAGCAGAGACGTGTCAGCTTGGCAGATGACTTTGCAGAGGGTTGTGTCAGCACAGGGCATGCTGTGTCCTGCCAGCTTCCAGGCCCTGGCAGCGCTGTCCCCAGCAGGCAGCGGCGCTGGACGCTGGGCACCCAGGCAGCAAGCGGGGAAGCAAAGCCGAGAATAAAACTGGTGACATAAGGAACTGGAAAGGTAAATACTAGTGCCCTAGCCTAGCAAAGAGCCCAGGACCAGGATATTAGGACCTGGATATTAGGAAACCCTTCCTCATGGAAAGGGTGGTTAGACACTGGAACGGACTGCCCAGGGAGGTGGTGGAGTCGCCATCCCTGGAGGTGTTTAAGGAAAGATTGGATGTGGCACACCATGGTCTAGCTGAAATCATGGTGTTGGGTCATAGGCTGGACTTGATGATCTTGGAGGTCTATTCCAGCCTCAATAATTCTGTGATTCTGTGACGCAAGGTGTCTGGTGGGACAAGAGGAGCAGGGTGGTCAGGAGGATGAGGAAGGAGAACGGAAGTGAAAGGGAAGAAAAACATCTTGGTGATAGCTACCACATCCTTCCCAGAGCAGAGCTAAAATCACCCCTTTCCTCCTTTACCAGCAGAAAGTTGGAAGTTGACTGATACATGTGGTTCTTCCTGCTTGCAGGGGCTCCCTGCGCTGGCTGTGTAACTCTTTGCCACATGATGTAATGGATACCGAAGTGCTTCCTACCTGTCACGAGATCATTCAGGCCTTCTACACCATACTCACAGTGTGCAGTCTGTGAGTATACTTCTGCACTCTGGATTTCAACCAGATACATCTACATGTGTGCCCTCCTGTGCTTTCAGCCTCTACTGTTGGCCGCAGCTGTCCATGGGGTGCCTTTGCTCCAGGAAGTGGAGATGTTCCTAGGGAAAAAAGAAAGTGGTGTTTTAAGTATGGAACAAAATTCAGAAACAAATCCACAATGTGCAAAGTTATTGATAAATCTAAGATTTTCTTTCAGTTGATCTCAAACAGTTGTTTTAAAAGTTTTACAAGAGAAAAATGAAAAGTTTTTTTTTTATTATTATGCACTGAAACAAGAAAATCTGAAGTAACATCATCACCGTTCAAAAATTAGTCTTGGCTCCAAGCTCCTTTTACTTAGTATACCTCATTCACTGAAAATTGTCATTACGTTCTTCTGTAGGGAAGATGATCTGTAGACGTATTTATTTGAGGACTATATTACAATGAAGAAGCATAAATACCGTATACGAGAAGGCAGGGTGGGATTGCCTGGCAGCCTTCAAGCTGTCGTTCCCGTGACTGCTAACTTGGCAAACTTAACGTAGCTCTTTGTGTGGGACAAAATATAAACCAAATAATCCTGAGGTAAGGCTTCCATGGCCTACACAGTACTAAATGTATTTATTTTTCAATTCTGTTCAAGTCCCACATGCTCTCAGCATGCCAGGGTTTCAGTCAATACGATTTTTTCGTATGACGGTCTTTGTTTATTTTAAAGGGAGCTGTCACATCTCTTGTGATGACTGGGGCAATGGTTTTTTTACAAAGATACCAAAAACGACTGAAACTTTTCAGGATCTCCTGAAAATTTCCACAGGGAGACAAAACTGCTGAGGTGACAGCCAGCGAGAGCTTCTCTGGAGGCTGACCAGAGGCCCTTATCATCTGTTCCAGGCTGGTGATTTCATAGGTGAGCTGGTGCCCAATAAGAGCTGCAATGAGTATGTCATGTAGCCAAGAGCCTGAAGGTCTCTGTGAAAAAGCATCACCTGGAAGCAAGGGCTCTGCAGGTTACCCTCAGCATGCATCTTCAGCAACATCAAGCACCATAACTCTTCATGGTGTCTCAGCGTCAACTCACTGCAAGGGAGGAATATTGCCCCTTAATGCACGCAGTCCGCCTTCCAATGTGCTCTCAACAGCTTTTTCTCCTTCTTCTATATGGGCAGGCAGCGGTTTGCCTGTGAGTTGGCAGGGGAGCCAAGCTCCTAATGCTCTCCAGCAGTTCTTTGCCTCCTTCTTCTTCATATACAAGTGAATAGGTTGAGGGAAGGAGGAAGCTGAGCCCACTTCTGGGGATGCAGCAGCTGAAGGTCCAGTTTTAGCTGCCAGAGAGATTTCTTCTTTATTTACTGCCGCAGAACAGAACACAATTACCAAGGAGTTGGTTGATTGCTCATAAAGAAAACTGATGGACGTAGAAGGTTGATGCTTTTCTTTAAATCACTACAGTCGAGTCATCCTTTTGCTATTTCCACACTGGTGCTGTGGAAGTTTTAACAATTAAAAAAAAAAAAGCTGAAGTAACCACATCGATTTTGTACGTATGCACCACAACCAATAAAAATAGCTTAGGATGCTAGAACCGTTCCAAAGCAAACACAACCTAAAAATTATGCGCTGAAGTTAAATGTAAAAGAAATACAATATATTAAGATCCAGGAAATCTTAAGTTAAGAGAAACCTGCTTTGCTCTGACTCTTAAAAAAGCTATTTCAGGATCATAAACACTACTGGGATTTCTACTGCTCTGGGGTTTTGTGATGTCTTATCTCTATATTTTCATCTGTTTGAGATTCTGGCCTTTACAAATGTTTAACACTGGGCATTTATGGAGCAATTTAAACAGTCAATTAGGAAGGTCCATTTCTATTATGGCTAGGTTATTTTTTAGGAGGTAAAGGTTTGAAGACAAAGAGAACTCTTCAATTTAAGATGTAATCAGTTCAAAAGTTGCATCCTGCTCTGCTTAAGAGAATTCTGGCTGCATAATAAAATTTTTATAAAAACCCAAGAAACATACGCTGCTGTTTGCTTCACACTTCATAAAAAATATAATCTAAGCACAGGATTAAATGTAATCTGGGGTGAGAATCTCTTCTAGTTTTCAAAACATAAGCAAAAAGATATGCAGGGTGTATATTTTAGGTCCACGCTGAGGTTTTTTTACCTTTTCAAAATTAGTGTGTTGCTACTTTGAAAAGTCTCAAAGTTTCTGACCTGCTGTTGGGGTTGTCCTACTCACCTGGGGGTCCATGGGTCGGTGGATGCATCAGCTAACACTGCTTTGTAGGATACATTTCCTTTTTTTAGAAAAAAATATTTTATATAAGACGCTGGTGCAAACTCCATCTCTTTCAAAAGTACTTGTCATTTTCTTCTTTCTAAGGAGACAGTTTTTATTTATCTCCATTTTTGATAAAGGTGGGCTGAGAGGACCATTCTGCTTGGGAGAAGGAGGGGAAAGATTACTGCCATGGGTGAGACTGGCTGCACTTGTTTCAAATTTCTTTAGTTTGGAAAAAGTACCAGAGTTAAGCCGGAGGCAAAAAATGGGCAGAGTCAAAAAGCGCAGAAACCATTTAAAATAAGTTATAATTTGTAGATTGTTCATTCACAGTGAAGGATCAGAAGTGATGAAGTCCTGCCTTTCTCTGTCCATCAGTAACTGAGGTTATCCCAGCGGATACACAGCAAAATTCACCCTGGCTCTGACGTTGATGAACTCTCTCCTCCAGACAGCCGTGAAGGTAGACGCTGCTCTTTGCACAAATGCCACAACATAATAAAAGTCGGCTTCAGCTGGAGAGCAACGTCTTGCAGCCAATTTCAACTGCACTAGTGTCCTAAGGACCATCCCAGCAGCAGGAGTTGGGGGCTTCTCTTAACCCATCAAGCCAAATCTCTCAGTGCATGCTTTTCAGATCCTCCTAAAGCTATGTGGGTATCTTAAAAAAATAAAGAAAGAATAAATAAATTAACTCTGCCCAGATATAGCACTGCTGCGGAATATCAGCTTTTCTGGGGGGATCTCTGCTGTTACTGGATTTAGTGGGCTAATCCCATTGGCGCAGTGTCTTTCCTACACGTGGGCTTCCAAGGACTTTCTTAGGCAGGGATGCTGAGGCCTGAGTGACCAAATCACTGGTGGGACAGGAGATCCCAGGCTTTTTTATATAGTCCTCTCTGGGTTTTTGAGGTCTCTGCTGAGACGAGGACAACGCATGGAGGGCTGTTGGAATATCTAGCACCCTGGCAGGAACACAGATGGTTCAAACCAGACTGGCGTTGTAGCGTTTGGATACATTTTCAATTCCTCCCAGAGCTTTTAACTCAAGGGTGGAATTTACACTGCGAAGGGAAGGTTAAAAACGTTAAAGCAAAACGGGATGCAGTTTGTTGGAGGTCCCGTACGCAGAGCTGTCATTTACTTTAGGCTGGAAGCAAGGTTTAGAATTCCCTGTCACAGCTCTTAATTACGTTGTGCAGAGCTCCCAGCTTATTTAAAATGTCAGCAGACAAGTATAATTTGTGTGTTTTGGGATCAGGGTGATTCACTGAGCCACACGAAAACCCGCGGCCTGCGCTGGCCAGGGAACAGCTCGAGGTCTGCTGGGAGCGGGCTCTGCTGGCATCCACTTCAGCTCGTCTCTTACGTTATTTAAAACTAAAACTAAGGAGCACTTTGGAAGTAATTGATGCAAATTAATTGCTAATATGAATCAGGGAAAAAATAAAAAATCCGGCTAAATGGAGAAATTGCTTTTAGAGGAGGCATCTCCTACTGCCCTCTCAGTTGTGCTTCGAAGTAATTTTTCTTTTCCCCAGACAGAAAAATAGAAGAGGACCGAAAACAACAATTGCATTATTCATTTGCAATTTACAGCATAGCAACGGCCATCCGAAAGGGTGCTGGGTTAGCTGGCTCTGTGTTTGCTTTTATCTATCCATGTTCTGGAAGGATGCACTTAATTCAGTGTTCCTTACGTTTTAACTACGGTCATGCTTTGCTAATTGACCTACACCCTAACCAGGGGGTTTATACATGTTTCTGACACCTGGCCATCACACCCTCCACTAAAGATTCATGGCAAAGTTAATGGAATGATTTATTTACTTTTTTTGGTAAAGGATGCAGAAACTCCATGTACTTACTGAATGGATGAAAGAAGCAACTTACCTGTCAGCAAAGATGTTTGAAGGTAGCTTTACAGGATTAGCAAAATTCATGGGGAATAACAGCCAAATGACTGTGCTCTCCCTGGAGGAACCGCACTGTGTGTGGCTGCCTCTTTCCTTACACCTTTGCAACCATTTTTTTCCGGTCATGAGACCGACAATGGGTTTCTGTTTCCCTCGCCTCACTAGACAGAATAGCATGAACAAGTCCATACTGGGAAGCAAACGCAGCTGAAAAACATCCCAGGGAGAATTTTCCAGGCTCTGTGCTACTTGTGAGAATTCATTGCTACATCTGCGATTTGACTTAGAATCATAGACTCATAGAATGTTAGGGGTTGGAAGGGACCTCTGGAGGTCATCAAGTCCAACCCCCCTGCCAAGCAGGACCATAGAGTCTAGGGCAGGTCACACAGGAACGCATCCAGACGGGTCTGGAAAGTCTCCAGAGAAGGAGACTCCACAAGCTCTCTGGGGAGCCCCTTCCAGTGCTCTGGAACCCTCCCAGGAAAGAAGTTCCTCCTGATGTTGAGGTGGAACTTCCTGTGCTCTAGCTTGCATCCATTGCCCCTTGTCCTATGGCAGGGCACAAGTGAGAAGAGGTTGCCCCTTTCTTCTTGACACCCAGCCCTTATCTATTTAGACACATCAATTAGATCCCCTCTCAGTCTTCCCTTCTCCAGACTAAAAAGCCCCAGGGCTCTCAACCTTTCCTCAGAAGGCAGGTGTTCCAGTCCCCTCATCATCCTCGTAGCCCTCCATTGGACTCTCCAGTAGATCTAGCAGCAAGACTCTACTCAAGCAGACTTAGGAGCATTTAGCTCCTGCTTGCCATAGAAAAAGCTTTGCAGTTATCTAAAGCACCATGGAGCCTCTGGTACAATCGAGAGATGCCAGGCTTTCCAGGGCAGTTTTCTGGCATGCCAGGGTTTTGTGGCAGTTGCAAGTGTTGCCAAGCCTACGAAGATGACACTTGAAGCTAGGCTTCAAGAGAAGGCCTTTGAAATACCTCCGGAGAACAGCCAGCCGAGTGCACCTTGGCTCCCAGGGAAGCCTGTCTGGGCCAGCTTTTCACACTTTGAGGAAATATGTGGGTAGTTTTTTACCCTACGTATTTTGTATGGATGCCTTTCGAGAATGACTTGTTAGCTCGCAAAGGGCAAGAAACCTTAAAATGACTTGATCGAGCAAGTTCTCATCACAGTGGCAAATTAACTGCACCCATTTCGCAGGCAAGGCGTGTGAAGAGAGGAGGTTTGACAGGAGTCTGCACTCTATTACAGGCCGGGCCTTGGCTTGTCGTCCTGTGCACACTCCAACCCATCCACTCACGAGTGGCTCCTTCACTGGCCAGAAGTACCAAGTGACTGGGTTTGCCCTTTGCCTTTCCCCGCAAAGCAAACTAGAAAAGGCTTGTTGTGTAAAATGACTGTATTTTTTACTCTCTTATTTCCCATGTCAAGGAATCCAGAGAATCGGGGCGTTTTTGTAGATCCGGCAGCTGGGTATCATACAGTTAATAACCTCCGAAAGGTGGTGGGTTGTTATTTGTGCAAGATGGAAGCGCGCCGTGCTAAGGAGTCCTCTGCTCACTCGCCTCAAATACTACTTGAAGGGAACAAAGTGTTCCCATCCCTCTGTCCAAAAATAGAAGAGAGAGAGACAACACTTCTTTAGGCCTTTGCCAAAATGATAAGGGAGGTGAAAAAAAAAACAACCCAGTGCCAGCTCGAAACCTCGAATTTAGGCTCACCCAAATGCTGCTTCACCTACTCCTGTGCTGATGTTGCTAATCCCAGAGTTCCCAAAGTCCCATCCCTTCAATGCGGGGCAGAAAGTAGCAGCAATATGGTCTTGTCTGCATTATAAATTAAAATCATTTGGAGGGGGGAG